>SSHR01000767.1:0-36235 GCA_006518225.1 Fusarium neocosmosporiellum | reverse complement strand
GCGGATAGCCCGGGGGGAGGATGCCCTGAGCCGTGGGGCCCTTTTTTTCCACTGGACGCAGCGTAATTCAGGGCACCTCGAAGCGCTGAGGAGTCTGTTGCAGTGCAGGGCGCTCAGCCAACCTGGGCTGGGTCCTAACCAGTCCAGTCCTGTCTTGTCCTGTACCGCCAAGAAAAGGGCTAGCTTGCGTGGCAGAATGTCCTTTGCTAACCCCGGCGAGCGTGGTCTTCAAGGACTTGAAGGCTTGGCCTGGTCTTGGCCACGGGCTTAGCAGGCCGAAGTTGATGCTCCCACGCTTGGCTTGACCTGACGGCGTTCTGGTAGCGTCTATTGATTGTGTGTGTGTGTGTGTGCCATGTTCCGCCCCGTCAGCATCAGCACCAGGAACGCCATGAATTCGTATATACAGAGAAGGACTGCATGTGTGTATGTGTGTGTGGTTACGGCTCACATCTGGAGCATGGCTCGTTCCATCTGGCTCGTACAGTCTGTCATACGGGATCAAACGGGATCCTTGCCAATGCCGTAGTCATGTATGGATACGTAGGTACTGTATCATCCAGCGCCCGTCTCATTCCAGGCCCTCGTTCCAGACGAAGCCAAGCAGCGAGTAGCAGAATTCTGGGTAAGGGGTTTCAAACTTTCGGGCTCACTCTTTCTCCCAAGACATGAGACTGTACGAGATCACGAGAATTGCTCGAGTTCGTTCTCGATATCGATTTCGATAATTCGACAGACAAGAACCGAACAATGCTCATCAGCTCCGCCTCCCATCCCATCCCCACTAGGTCCAGTATGGAATCACCCCAGGCACCACGCCGTCCTGCTAAGCCACGGGGGGGAATCATGGAGGACCCGCCCGGCGGTCGGCTCCAGCTGACGGACATTACATTAGCTGTGTTGATGCTGTCTCGCCATATCTCGCGCTTTTACTTGGCTGGACGAGAAAGAGTCCCGGGCGCAGTGTTTTTGTCCTACCTACGCGCCGTCTTTTTTTCTATTCTTGTCACCCCATGGATTGGATGAGATAATGCATAACAATTGGAAGTCGTAGGGAGAACTGATCGACAGTCCCCTGTTTTGGCGGCCACGCTGATTGACAGAAGATCATTCTCGTTTTTCCAAGTCTTTCTTGTCCCAAGACATTTAGACCCCCCGACTTTTTTTTTCTTCACCGCTAGCATATTCCGTCATGGATGCCCTAGGTACCGTTATGACACCCAAGTGCTTGGCTTGGGGTTCCATGGTTTGTGTTGATTACTTCATGTGCCCAACCCGCGATATTGCATTGGTCCTTGGCACCACCACGACACAGAGACCTTGTTATCTCCCGTCCCTCTGTCTGTCGCTGCCTACCAACTAGATCCGTAATGATTAGGTCTCTCTCTCTGTTTTCCTATCAAAAATCGACCCTGGCCCATGACCCTGCCACTGATGGCATGCCATGACCAAGGCCAAGCCCGTCACACAACCGACTCTGTACACGACCTCTCTCTCGCTACTGTTGCTGCGTCGATACGCGGAGAGCCTCCCCGGTCACTATCGCTCGCCCATAGCAACACGGCGCCTTCTCTTTTCCCCAATCAATAATTAGTCCCCCCCCCCGCACATAGTTTCCTTTGGCTGCCTCTTTTGCTTTCTTTTCCCATCTTACCCCTGGCCTGGGTCAAGCTATCTCCGATCCATCGTCGAGCACGGATCTCTCGGGGTCCGCGAGGGATGCGGTCTTCCGTGACAGGTGTTCGTCTCACAAAGGGGTCTCCACCGGTTGCATGATGGACACGGGATTCAAAACAAGACGCTCCTGTTCGAGGTGCCATTAATTGCCCGAGTTCAGCATGTCAGAGAACCTCATTGAGGAAAGGGGAAAATGCGCAGTGAGCCGCAGATCGTGGGCATGCCTTCGGGAAGCACTGCCATCCCGAGACCAAGGATCATCGAGCCGCTAGCTACAGTAGCTGCCCCTACATGTGCCCTATCAGCTGGCATAAATGGATCCGTGGCTGAGTCAGTCAGATCTACAAAGCAACATGCACATAATACATAATTCTCACGACAGCCTCACACTCGTATCGGATCCTTTGACTTTGCGACGTCGCAAAGGGCCCACAGGCAGATTGTCCAAGACCATGGTTCATAAAGGGGTCCTTCCATACAAGGTAAACAAACCATTGTGGATTCTTACATGACTTGAAAGCACTTGGACTGCATACGATTCGGGTCTTCGTCCTCATGTCAGATTTCTTAACCATCCCCTTTCGCTGGCATCCTATCTGGGTATCAGCCTCTACTCTTGTGTGGCTTTGATCCTTCACACTACACTGTGCAACATCAACGTCTTCAGTCCACTTAATGCACGTCACATGTCAAGTTCAAGCACCATGATGCCATCCATCATCGACATGGGAATCATGTGAACAATCTTCCAGATTTGTTGAGACAGCATCAACATTGAACTTCAGCATGTCATCTGTCAACTCAACAACACGTCAGCACTCAAAGTTCAACATGACACTTCGCATGAGAGAGAAAATGGAATCTTCCATTGCTATGCTCAGATAAACCATCTGCCTCACCAGCCCCAGCCATGCCGTCACCAAGATGCAACAACCTGTGCATCCTGCAGACATAAGCCGAGCCGGTTCGAAAGTCATATAGTCCACCCAGCTTTCCCTCCCACAGGTTTTTTTTTAGTTTGTTCTTTTTTCGTCGTTTTCGTCAACTTGCTTGCTGCTCACCATCAGCAGCCTCCCCGGTTCCATCCTCGGCCTCATCGCAAGGAAAACAGTTCGAATCGAGGCCGTAGCTTGTCTCCGGATGGCCCAGGAAGGATCAGGTGTAAAGATGATTCCCAAAAGGTATCATCAAGAAACATCCCCCCCCAACCCCCAATACTTCTAGCAGAACCCACGTCCCATCTCATACGAGGTCCGTTCGTCTAACGTAGATTTGTCGTCAGGGTATCATTCCCCCATGCCTTCCGCAGAGGTGCTGTTCAACCCACAAGACCTCCACAGAAAACCACAGCCCTCAAATGCAAACCGGGGGCAACGCCATCCTGCACAAAATGCCTGGAACGCCCCGAGTCTCAAAAAGCCCTCCGGTCCCTTCTTCCCACACCATGGCCGTGCCCAGCCCCAAAGCAGGTATGTCTACCGTAGTCGATGCCCAAAGAACACCTTTTCCTTTGCATCTTCTATTCCCGCTTCCCTTCGTCATCCGTAGATATCATGAACCAAGCCGAACAGAAGTCAAAGCCGACGGGTATCGTACAGACCGACAAGTTGAGTTGTTTGTTTGTGTGAGTGTGTAGTCGCAAAAGCAGAAGCCGATCTACCGGTCCGATAGTGTGTGGACCGCCGAGTCTGTATCGCAAGTGTGATGATGCCTGAGAAGGGCAGATAAAAGAGTGTTGAGTCGTCGTGCGCCATCAGCAATGAAATCCGTTCGGCCGTTCCATCCATTCGCCAGAAATGTGCGAATAATGTACAATCCAACCATAAAAAACAGCCCAATACGAGAAAATCATGTCAAAATGTCAACCGTTACCCCGTCTCCCCACCTAACGCCATGCATATGTGTGTGATATTAGGTTTGGGCTTCACGGGGCGGGCCGCGACCTCGTCCGCCTGCGCCTTGGCCGCCACGGCCGCGATATCCACGACCTCGGCCACGACCCCGTCCGCCCGAGAAGTGCTGGTTGTTGTTGTGCTGGGCGCTCTGGCTCTGCCAGTTGCCCTGGCCCTGTTGAGGCAGACCAGCCTGCTGCGCCTGCTGAGGCTGGAATGGTTGCTGCTGCTGCGCTTGCTGAGCCAGCGCAGCGGGCTGTTGGCCCCTCTGGAGGTTAGAGATAGGTCGAGGAATCGACTCGGGGTTCTCGTAAACGTAGAGGGACTTGTCGATGCTGGCGGGAATGGGCTGGATCTCAGTACCCAGATCCCTTTCAATGTTGTAGAGGTTGAAGCGGTCGTCCCAGTTAATCAGGTTAATAGCCAGACCAAGGTGGCCATAACGGCCAGATCGACCAATGCGGTGCAGATATGTCTCTGCATTCTTGGGAAAATCAAAGTTGATGACGACATTAACCGCCTGGATATCAATACCTCGGGTAAGCAAGTCGGAGCAAACAAGGTTTCGGCAGACACCGTTTCGGAAATCGTGGAAAACACGGTTTCGAGCATGCTGCTGCATCTTTGCATGGCTGTAGAAGCAAGAGTAACCCAGCTCAGTGATTTTCTTGGCAAGCAGCTCGACTCGGTTGGTCGAGTTGCAGAAAATAATGGACTGGTTAATTTGGAGCTTAGAGAAGAGCGTGTTCAAGCAGTGGACCTTCTGCTTCTCTTCGACAAAGGCGTAATATTGGGTGATACCCCTCAGGGTAAGCTCGTCCATGAGGTTGATCTCATATGGGCTGACCATGTTCTTGTCGGAAAAGTCCTTGACAGACAAAGGGAAAGTGGCGGAGAAAAGCATGACCTGGCGGTCCTTGGGGTGGAATTGGAGCAGTTGTTCGATGACGGGAGTGAATTCGATGGAGAGAAGCTTGTCAGCTTCGTCCATGATGAACATGGGGCACTCGCTGAGGTCGGCAACGTTCTTGCCAGCGAGGTCGAGAATTCGGCCGGGGGTGCCGACGACAATGTGGACGGGATCCTGCAGACGGATAATGTCATCTCGAAGGCCGGTACCACCAGTCGTGACCATGACATTGACGCCGAGGTGCTTGCCGAGGGTCTTGCAGACTTGCGAGGTCTGCATGGCAAGCTCACGTGTGGGGACAAGGATGAGGCATTGGATCTTGGAGACCTTGGGGTTGATGCGCTCCAACGCAGGGATGACAAAGGCAGCCGTCTTGCCTGTGCCGTTCTTTGCTCGTGCAAGAATATCTCTGCCAGTTAATGCGACAGGGATAGCCTCTTCTTGAATTGGGGAGGGCTTCTCGAAACCAGCTTCGAAGATTCCCATGAGCAGGTCTCGCTTCAGGGCAAAGTTCTCAAACTCGAGGCCCTTTGTGTTTGTGACATCCTGCGAGGCGCCAGGTCAGAATGCGGGGGGGACCATGCGCCAAGGGGAATCGGGTGCATACCTCTGTTTGTTGTCGGTTGTCCTTGGCGGGGAGGTTCAGGTTCTTCTTCCAGTCGTCATTTCCAGCGGGCGTGCCATCACTGCTGGGGTCAGCGCAAGCTCACACACGAGGGCCGCGAGGACGGCGCAGCGGACCTGATTTGGGTAGATTTCAGCTTGTCTGCTAGCTGATCCGCCATTGCGCTAGTGGGATCCGTCTACGGATCCAGGAAGGGTGAGGAGGATGATATTATATGCAAAACAGCACAGAGGTTGACCTCTCGAAGGTGCTGGTGGCGCGAGGGGAGGCAGCAGTTGAGGAGCTGCGAGGGTTGATTTCGTGTGGGGGGAGGTCGGAAAGGGCCCGTCCGGTTGCACTACCCGGGGAATGGAATCGAAGCGGCTTTGGGGGAGGGAGAGAGATGAGGTGTTGTTTCTTCCGCTCGTGTCAGGCGCGCAGCCGAGATCGCGTGGGTATTCGTGGTCGTGGAGGGAAGATTGTGGTGAGTTTGTACGTAGTTTTTGAAGAAGGGGAGAGAAGTTGAGCAGGCTCAGGTTTAGAGTTTGAAGGTGAGGGTGACGCTGGTGTGTGCCTCATGGTGGCGGAAGGCCCTGCATTTCCTGGGTCACGTGTTTGCCTGCGGCGGGGCAGCCCGGTTTTGGTCGTGGTCGACTCACTGACTTGAGGTGAGGTGGGCAGGCTTGGCAGATCGATCACCTGGTCGGAACTTGCCAGGAGCTGAATTGGTTGAAGGAGACGGCCGAGGCAGAGATTCGATACAAGGAGTGGTATCGATTCGTGGCGTGTTCGCGAAAAGGCAGAGGGGAAACTCTATTTGGTAAAAGGCATGATATGGGTGTCCATTGAGCAGGGGAACGAGCTCCTCGAGCTGCAAACCCGCCTCCTTGAAGCTGCCTCCAGTAGCTGCAGGGCCCCTTGATCTCAGTATCCAGTTAGCAGGCTCCTCAGTTTCTTTATCATCTGGCTAAAATTCATCCCCAGTCTCGGCCGTCATCCAGGGACAGTTCGCATCGCAGCTTCTGGTATCATGACGTGGGAGGGGCCAACCAGTGGCCCTGGAATTGACTTCTTGATCTCGCTTGACCAGGGCAGTTATGCCTTCACTTCACAGCTGTCATCCCACAAATCCTGTTTTCATTGGCTCGAATAAAAAAGTAACCATTCTTCTTCGCTCTAACTGGGCCACACTGTATCTCGACGTGGCTATCCAAACTCCAGTGTAATAATAGTCGTACAAAACCAACATAAACATCCTACAACTTCATCATAAGCATCTTAAAGCTTCATACCCATGGCCTTGGCCACTCTCAAGCTCTGCCTCATGCTCAGGTCAAGCATAATCTCTTCGCTGCCACCGGGGATAGCATACGCCCTCACGTCGCGGTACAGTCTCTCGACCTTGGCGCCCTGGCCGCCGCGCGAGTAGCTCAGACCGCCAAAGATCTGGCTGGCCTCGCGGGCGCAGAACTCAAAGGTCAGGGTCGACTGGGCCTTGAGGCCGGCGATGGGGCCTCCCAGCCGCAGCATCGCCTCGGTCTCGCCCATGCGCTCGCACTGGTAGATGAGGTTCTCGAGCCAGTTGTACGAGGCCTCGATCTGCCGCGCCATGTGCGCCAGCTTCATCCGGATCACGGGATGCTCAATGAGCTTCTTACCAAAGGTGCGTCGCTTGTTGGCGTACTTGACTGACTCCTCGTAGCAGACGCGGGAGAAGCGGAGGGACTGGATGATGATGCCCATGCGCTCGTGGTTGAAGTTGGTCATGATGACTAGATATGTCAGTACAGGTACAGTCTTGAGACTCGGTTAGAGAGCTTACCTCGGAAACCCTTGTTCTCCTTGCCAAGCAGGTTCTCAACGGGAACCTTGACATCCTCAAACGTGATGTACGTTGTACCAGACGAATGCACACCCTGGCAGTTCATGCGTCGTGTGGTGACACCCTCGCCGCGCTCAATGAGAAGCAATGACACACCATTCATGCCATTCTCTCCCGTCCGGACAGCGGTGGTGAAGTAGTCACACCAGATACCGTTGGTGATCCACTTCTTCTCACCGTTGACGATGTAGTGCTTTCCATCCTCGCTCAGCTTGGCCTCGCAAGTCAGGTTGGCGACATCACTACCAGCGTCCGGCTCAGTGATGGCAAGACAGATGCGCTTGTCTCCGTTCAGAATGCCAGGCATGATGCGGTCCTTGAGCTTCTTGGAGCCGAACTTGATGACAGGGGGGCAACCGATGCCGAAGCCTCCGATGACGTTCCACACGAAGCCGCCGGATCCGGTGCGCGACAGCTCGTCGGTGATGATCATCTCGTGGAACAGATCCCACTTCTCGGGGGGCACCGACTTGATGCCCTGGGGCGCGTAGTTGGTAGGGTACTTGACGCCGAGCAGACCGGCCAGGTAGCCCCGGCGGCCCATCTCCTTGTAGATCTCCTCGGGAACCTGCTTGGCCTCGTCCCACTCGGTGACATTGGGCTCGATCTCACTGTCTATCCATTCACGGACCTCGGCGCGAAGGGCAGCATGGGTCTCGTTGAAGTAGGGCGAGTGGTACTGTTCAAGTCAGCATTGGCTCAAGACATGGTCAAGGTACAACTCACGTTCTGGTACCAGCTGGGATCGCCAAAGGGAATCTGATCTCCATAAGGCTCAAGGGCATCCGCCTCCTCACTGCTAGAAGCCTCCTTCTCAGCAGCAGCAACCGCCTTGGGTGTAGCCGCAGGAGCGGGAACGGGAGCGGGCTTAGGCTCGACCTTGGGCTCTGGGGCCTTGGGCTTGGTGTCGAGGAATCCGACCTGAAGCTGCTTCTGGTACTTCTTCAGGATGCTCTCGTTGTGGTACTTCCAGAACTGCTTGGACGCGTCCTTGCCGGCGACGCGCTGGAGAATCTTCTTGCCGCCTAGCTGAGCGTTAGAGAAACGGTTCATGCACGCGTCTGTGGAGTGCAGGTTGCAACTGTTCGTGGCGTCTGGAGGCGCAAGGAAAAGTTAATGGAAGCTTGCTCACCTGGGTGATCATCTTGGAACTTGGTCACGTCGTAGACATCGCCATCGACAACAATGTACAGGTCTCCGGGCTTGTTATGCGACGCAACGTCGCTCTTGGTAAATACCTGGGCCATCTTGGGACTCTTTCAGGTGTTGATGATGGTTGACGTGAGAAAATGTGAAATTCCCAGGGTTGATCTTACAGGGAAAGGCGCCAAGAAAGTCTAGAGGTACACAATAGAGAGAGGGAAAAAGGAAGAGGAAAAGGAATCGAGAGATCTTGCCAGGATGGTTTTATCTTCCCCACGATCCATCCCCCTTTTAAATTCAGTTCGGCAAAAACGTACAAAGTCGACAATCACATGTTGTCCGGAGTGTGCCTCCACCCCCAGAATAACCCCGTCTAGGTTTCCATTTCCCCATACTTGGGTCTCTTTCACAGGCTGACCTTTTTGCAGAGCAGGTCATGCATGAGTCGTTCGCGGCGCTTCTCGATGCGGTCATGGTCATGTGCCCTGCGCCTCGCCCTGACTGCGACAAGAAAGCATGTGAAAGCCCGCGCAACAAGAAGAATCAAAGCCTACCTACCTGCTTACTAGCGCCGAGAACCCTCGTGGCGACCCTTGGGTGTGTGTCTGTTGATGTCATGATAGGACCGTGTGGGGATGCCGAGGTTCGCTCTCCCTGTCCAATCGTACGTCGACAATTGCCAAACTCTCCCCGAGGCTCGTTCCACGACTCGCTTGCTCCTCCACAGGATTCGGGCGCCATGTGTAAACGAGGCTAGGGACCGAGATTGGGGATGCGGAGAAGATGCAGGGTCACTCAGTCGGGCTCGGCCATGCGTGATTTTGGTCAGCAATAAAACCTGGGGAATTCGAATATCCGCCATTCGTCGGGGTAATCAATGCATCTCTTGAATAGCGTCAATTCGACACACGAGCCTTCCATGACAGAAGCGCAATAATAGCTAAGCAGCTTGGCCTTCCTCTCTTGATCCCAAATAAATACACAACAAGATAGCAATTTACCTCAACCATCACACAGGATGTATCCGTAGCCTCACTCCACGCGCCAAAACTCCGTTCCCGACCCCGGCCAAACCAAGCCTCTACCTTCTCAGTCCTTTCGTCCAATCCAGCACATTACTTCTCACCGCTCTCGAGTCAGGCACCTTCTTATGCGGCTCCGCGGGGCTTCGCCTTGGCCGCCGCTTTGTCCTTCTTCTCCTGCTTGAGCTTCTTCTTCTTTTCCTCGTTCTTCTCTTCCAACTTCCGCTTGTGCGCTGCCTTCTGCGCCTCCGTCTTGGGAACTGGCTTGAAGAAGCCCTCCAGACGGGCTTGTTGTGAGCTCTTGAGGTTCTTCTCTAGACGCGCACCTCCACTGCGGACACGATCCTCCGAGAAACCCTTCTCAGTAACGAGGAACTGCACCAGGCCCTCAATGTCTGGCTTCTCCCACTTGACGTCGCATTCGGGGTCATCGGCCTTTCTCACATCAGGCTCGAAGAACAGGTCCCGCGCATCCTTGTAGGGCCAGTCCTCAGGAAGCACATACTTCTTCTTGGGGTCCTTCTCAATCGCCTCGACAATCTTCTCCAATGAACCGTGATCACGGATCAGCTTGAGGGCGGTGGTAGGGCCCACCTTGGGGATGGGGTCGAGATAATCGCAGCCGAGAAGGATACAGAGATCCACAAACTAGGTAAGACCGTCAGTCAAGGGATGGTTCAAGGTGAGTAACGTGACGTACCTGCTTGCGCTCCATGCCAAGTCCCTCAAGAACCTTCTCCAGATGGATCTCTTGAATAGGCTCCTTGCGCTGCTCACTGAATGTGAGGTGGCGCAACAGAATGGGAGAGTTGAAGCATAGGGTATCCATATCCTCACTGGCCGCCGCATACACCTTGCCAGCCTGCGCCAGCACAGCACACTGAGCCTCAGCTTCGGTGGGTGCGATGATGAATGGGATGCCCATAAGCTTCAGCAGGCGTTGGCACTCGGCGTTGTGCTCTCGGGTGACACGAACGGTTCGTCGCGAGAACTTCTCAACTTCCTCTGCTGTGCCCGTCTCCTTGGCCTCCTCGAGGCCCTCGGTGGCTTCTTGCTTACGCTGGAAACGCTTCGCCAGCTCGCCAGACTTGAGCTTAGGGGGTGCGCCATCGAAGACGTATAGAGGCTTGATGCCGTTGTCGACCATGCGGAGGGTGCGGTAGAACATGCCCATCAGATGCGACGTCGTCTCGCCGCTGTCGTTCATGAGTTGCTGACCATCGGATCGTACGGCGATGAGGAAACTGTAGATGCTCATCGAGGCATCCTTCAAGAATCAGCATTAGAACTTCACCACGCCTGGAGAACGGAGTGCCGACTTACGATGGCGACCTTGCGGCCAAACTGGTTCTTGATCTCACCCTCCTTGATTGCATCTGGAGCCTCCTCCTTGATGATCTGAAAGAGCTGCTTGATACCCATCTTGGCGACTTTCTCCTCTGTGGATATGTGGTAGCTTAGTGAGAGAGAAGAGGATAGATGCTGAGTGTTGCCTAGGATTGAAAAAGACGAAGAAGGAGTGAAGGGGCGCAAGTGGGAGGAAACTTGTAAGGAGGAAGGAACTTGACGCGTGCGGGAACGTCATGACGCGCCCTGTCGCGCCGAAATTGACAGGGATTTTAATTGACCCCACACCGTGACCTCCAAGCTCTGCAGGCAACACCAAGTGGCTGAATTCAATATCCAATGGCAACCCACGACATTGTTGCAATGCAGACATTGAGCTGTTGAACAGTATCAATGACCCAATGGCCTCGATCCCTGCTAGAAGGCACCTCAAATTTTCCCATAGGCATAGTGGGTTGTTTTATACGATAGGTACTGACACCCCAACTTGAATATTTGACATCCATCCAATCATCCTATATCCTAGCATAAAGATTTCATGAATAATTAGAGACTTGATAAGAGATTCAGTTTGAGTGAAATTTTTTCCCCCTCCTACAAGCTTATTATAAAATCAATTATGAGGAGATACTAATGAGGAGAGGTATTGACATCATTGTAGAGGTTGTGTAACAAGCTGCTACCAACCGATATCAGTATATAGGTCGACTATGATGCCTCACCCAGCACATACGACCATAGCTCGGAGAGAACACGGGATCCCGTCCGCTCTCCCATAGTTAAGCTCCGAAGCGCCGGACTAGTAGTTGGGTCGGTGACGACCAGCGAATCCCTGGTGTTGTATGTTTTTTGCAATTTTGGTAATTTTTTGCCACACTCCCAAGACATCACATCAGCTACAACATCACCTACAACTACCTTGAACACACCATCTATCAAATGAATGTATCGACGCTCACCACTCCCAGCCCAGGCCATGACATCCCCCACCAACCTCAGAGTCTCCCATCATCCTCGAGGCAAGCCCCGGTCAAGAAGGCCCCTCGACCAGCAGATAACAGGATACACACTGGGAAGCTGGGAGATGTGTGCACAAGGCACATAATCCACTTCCCTAACCCACCTCATTGCTGATGGCGTCGACAAAGTACTTAGTACTTGTTTGTTGATATACCGCTCGGAATACAAAGCTGTCAAGGATGGGTCTCTCCTTGCGCTCCACCTTGCCGTGCGGAATAGCCAAAGGCTAGACATAGAAATCACTGAGAAAAGGAGCACATCACGTTCGGAACATGGACTGCATCCTTGGCTTGTCCTCCTATATGTCGTGTGGTTGGGTTGGGTATCGTACATTTTCGTCCCCAATCTTCATTATTTCATCCTCGATATCTGCTCGCTTGTCAGTTCTTCGGTCGCTCCAACCATCCTTCATGACCTCCGTCGGCCACCGTTCATGCTGTCAAGGGTCTTGTCAATCTCCATAATATCCAACATCTCAACCTCCACATCTCGCTTTGTAAAGTCATCCGTCTCATCCGCCGCGTCATTCAGGGTGTCCATAAAGTCGAAGCCAACACGCGGCCGTGATGGTACCCGGTTATTCGACCCAACATCACCAGTGATGTCGTGTTGCCCAGAAGCAGACCGTAGTCGCAGTGTCCCAGGCTTGACGGTGCTGAGGTTGAATGTCGCCTTGGTCGGCCTTCCTGGCTTGCCATGCACGATGATGGCATCTGACTTCTTAGAAAACAATCCCCGTCTTCGTGTGTTGACAACTGCGCCAATCTTCTTGCCTGGTCCGTCATCTCCCTCCCGGACGATGACAATCCTGGAATCACCGAGGATCAATACATCGGCGGGGAGGTCTCCGTCCTGGATGGTGCTATGATTGACGTCTACCACCAGGCCAACTCCATTGCACCTCTCGCCCAAGAGGCCGGTAGACAGATCCAGGAGCTTTGCCATCCTGGTGGGTTGCGCTCCGCTGAAAATGTCTACACCAGCACCAGTTCCTCTGCGAAGCTGGGAGTCCCAGAATCGCAAAATGCCAGGAATGACGCACACGTGTTCCAAGCCACCAACCCAGAGCACGACTGTCTCGTCTTGAACAGCGTTTCCGCTTGTCGGTAGAGCCGCCACCTTGATACCGCCCTGGATCGTAGCTAGGCGATCAAGAGTGATTGCAGAGCTGAGGGAAGCGGTAGCTTGACGTCGGGTGTGTGGAGTCATGGGTGCGAACTCCCCGGTGCTGCTCTCCTTGTTCTGCATGGTAACACTGCGGAGCGAACTCGTTCCCTCCACATATCCAGACACATTGAAAGCTGACAATGCGGCTCCGCAAACTCCAGATTTCAGTTTGCTCGAAAGAATAGCACCCGATCCAGCAGGGCTAACACCGTCAATGTCCCAAATTCCCCACATGCCATCGGCAAGCAGAGCCAATACAGCGCGGCCGTGTGCTATCCAAGCAGCGTCGAGAATGGGCTTCCTTGTTGCCGAAGGGCGGGCAAAAGGCTGGTACAAGGACAACAACCAAGAGCCCTGGCCTGGCAGTGGTCCAGTCGCCTCCGGGTCGCGCAGAGAAGCAAGCGCAAAATCATAGATCCGTACGCCTTGTACCGCGGAGACCGTGAGCAGCTGTGTTGTGTGCGTGGGGTTGAAGGATATGCTCTTGAGGGGGTTGGGCAAGTACTCGGTCTGGAACGGTTCAAGGGCTCTTGTGGGCTTGTCCTTGGGGTTTAGGGGCACATCCCAGAGACGGAGAACGCCCGAGGCCTCTCGCGAGTGCGAAGCGACAACCGCCCGTGACTTTGTGCCTGGTCGCTCAGTGGCCGTGGGCATGATCAGGTTGATGGCGATGCCCTCACTGTGCTTGCTCTGCCCGCCAAGCAGGATGAGCGACTCACCCCAGGCTCCGGAGCCAGCATTGCCTGCCAGGAGATCGTTCCTAAGCTCCGGTCTCGCCTTGTTCTCTGGAGAAGGGGGAGTAAGAGGAAGTGTGATGACGTAGACGTCGTTGGTAACGCATGAGACGGCAAAGACCATATTCTCGGTCAAGACCTTGGCTCCTCCCCAGGCGGCATCCTCGGCATGTGTTAAGGTCATGGGCATCACGGCAACCTTCAACACCGGCGTTCCAAGGGCCAGGTCGAGCGTCTGCACAATCTCGGGGTAGGGGCCATCCTCAATCTCGTCCTCAAACTCGGGCTTGTCCTCGAATTGGGGCGTCGTATTGGACTTGGCTGGTGGTTCCTCGTCGTCTGAGTCGATAATCATGATAGAGTCCTCGCCTGTCCCATTCTGCTTCTCGTTCTCCTTCTCGGGCGCCTTCTTGGCAGCCTTGAATCGCTTGCCGCCTCGCCAGGCAATGGTCACGCCGTTTTCGTGGCCGTAAATGAGGATGGTCGCACCCTGGGGAGACTGGACGGGGTATGTTTGCACATCGTTGATACGTCGCGAGAGGTTGTATCTATAGAGGTCAGCTCGCGCTCTAGGGATCGTTCTTCTGAGGCGAGTGTGTCTTACGTGAACTGTGTGTTTTGCGCCGTGCGACGGATTCGGGGAGCTGTGATGGAGCTCATCGTGCAGCTGAGCTTGGGCGAAGAGCCCTGTGAAGATATAATGGGGCTATATATCGATGAGGAAATGCCCCTGGGATTGCTGGAAGTCGATTTCTGGGTTGGCGTGGGAGATGGCGCAGATTGAATGGTGTTGTGATGCTTGAACTAGTGCCTTCCAACTGTTTGGAGCCAGGAACTTTTCCAACGCGACAAGATCGCGCCAAGCTCCCAGCTCTGTGTCACGTGATTTGTGGGGCATCCAACGACAGCTCAAGTCGACTACCCTGGACGCCTCAAATGTCGAGCCAATGCTAGCCTTTTTTACATCATTCACAATTCGTATTGATCTTGTGGTGATTAATCACCTTCGTCTTTGTTTATTCCTTGTGCTGGTGACACATGGTTGACTTGTGTGCTTTGATGTGTCGGTTGATGTAAAAAATACTCATCCCCATATTGAGGTTAGAGACAAGCATGAGATAAAATCACTCACCAAGCCTTAGTTACCAGCGTACACGCCAAGTATTGCCAGTCCAGACACCAACTCTACAGACCTGTCACCCCTGTACAGGATATTCAAATATTCTGAAACCCAGAGACAACAAGAAAGGCCGTCGAAAGAGCAACAGCCAGACAACGGCTAAGTAACGGAGCTTACCTTGTAGATCCGAGACGGTAGTATAGACCATAGAAATCAAGACGGCAAGCAAACCGCGGGCCTAAGTACCCAATCTGCAGGAGGAGTCACACGAAGATACGGGAAGCTTTAGCTGCGTGCTTGTTCCACTCCTTGCTGTTCCGACTCCCACCAAACTGACCACGCATGTTTTAGGAACACAAGGCAGCTCAAGAATAAACAAGACGGACAAACCTCAAACCTGATAGAAACCGGAGGCAAGCGGAATTGGGAAAACTGCAGCAACGATACTACCTCAAACTGACGGATTGATGATACCGTAAGAACGTCAAGGGGCAACGAGCTCGAACCCGGCCCGGGCATGTGGCTGGTTTCACCAGGATCTCAACATCGTCCGACCGACCTTCATAGAAACTAAACTCGTGAGACTCAACATCCAAAGAGCCAGCTTTTCAAGTCTCAAGTGGTGGTGTTTCGATTACTACGCGCAATCCTACATACAGACACCATGACCCCCTCCATCGGTCAATGATTCGGAAGAAGAAACAACGATCAAGTAAAAAAAAGTTAAATAGAGCGACGATAGGATATCCCACACCATCAATAAGCCAGCCCCCTCTTCGTCGTGATATCTCCGCCAGGGCTGGCAAAATCTCCCCTGCGTCCGTCCTGCTGCATTTATGTGACACCTCGCTCGCTAGCACCCCGCCCAAATATCCCAAGAGGACCTGGTTGCCCTCTAATTTTTAGACCCGCTTTCCATCCTACTCGCTAGATAGATGGAGAATTTGTACAGAGGAGACCTCGGACTCCCAGTCGTAAAGAGAAAAAAGAAACAGACGTGCCGATTACACGTGGGGGTATGGTTGCCGCCATGATGCTCTTACCCGGAGAGGACTTCTGCGGAGGGTGCTGGAGAATGACGGTGGCATCCAGGGGATAGTTGCTGCGGCGTTGCTCTCATCTTCCCCAGTCGACTGCTCGAATCAAAGTTTGAAGCTGAAAAGTGACGAGTGAGGGAGTGGACGGCGTAGGGAGAGCCGATGTGCCATAGAGCGTGTTTGATCAAATCCAGTCGTTATTTCCGCAGAGGCAAAAGTGAATAAAAAGGTCTAACCCTACGCCCAGAAAAGAGTCAAACGCCGCCAGATCGTCGGGGGGAATCGATCGACCAATAGACATGAGCTATCATCCCAGAAACGCCGTGAATGCCGATGGTGAGGTTGTGGATGGGGAGTGTTTGGCTGATAAGCCTTGAAGAATTTTGGAATTCGCTCATGCGTTGGTGACCTGCTCATGTTAGTTGGACATGTTTAAATGAAATTCAGTCGAGCCTCATAAACTTACCCGAAGAATCCTCCGCGAGTAGTCTTGGTTGTCAGCGATGCTACCGTCGCTGAGTCGTCGGTGAGCCATGACAGGGTCGAGGCGGGAGTCGGTCATGGAGATGCTGCCGCTGCTGCCGGGAGGCTTGGAGCCGTTGATGAATGCGTTCACAGCAGCGTTTCTGCGATGTTCCTCCTCGATCTCAGCGTTTCGTCGGCGGCGGACAAAGAAGATGGCACCAGCAGCAATAGCGCCAACCACCACAACACCCACAACGACACCCGCGGCAATGGCGGCCACATTGGGACCGTCCTTCTTCTTGTCGCCGTCGTCGGCACTGCTGGAATCAGAGGGAGCAGAAACATCATCGGTCTGTGTCACGACAGCGGTGCTCTCGGCGGCGGTGCTCTCGGCCGCCTTGGTCGATGAGGGAGCGCTGCTTGTAGTCGTCTCTTCTGGCACATAATCATCCACGGCAATTTCCAGACCGGTGTTGAAGACTGAGTAGTAGGTCTTGAGTGCACCGCAAGCCTCTTGGGGGTAGGCTGGGCATGGGAAGTTGCAAAACGAGTCCTTGACCAGATCGCCCTCGGGAGGATAAACCATGCCGCAATAACACTTATCGGCCTTCAGAGCTGACACGTACATGCCAGCTTCTTTGCAAATATCACCACAGTAGCCGCTGGTGACCTTGGCTCCCGATGCCTCCTGGGTAAAGTTGGCTCCAGTTGAGAAGCATCCATGCGAGGTCAACTGGTTAATGACGGGAGTGACGGCTGGCCTTTGTTCTCCGTTCTTAGCGTAGACTCCGAGGAAGTTGGCGGCGGCCAGGAAGGCCAACGAAGCAGTTGTTGTGGTCTTCATTGTTGTTGGTTGTGTATCGGATATAGAGCGAGCGTGAGGGAGGTTTGGGTTGGTTTGATTAATCCGCTTAATATGGGAGCGGGCCTCGAATCAGATCAACTGGAATTGAGGCTTGCCTGATCCAAAGCTGACGATTTTCTTTGGGTTGGTGTTACCCCAAGCTGGTCCGAAGATGCGGTGAATCGGCACGATTTGAGGTTGGTCGAAATATCTCGATTAACAGTGAGCCGAGTCGATGATGCGAACGGGAGAGTTGTCGATATTAAACAAGTCGCCGTGAATCCTTTGTCGATTGGAGATCAAGGTCACAGACGATCGTCGACGAGTCGAGCGAACAAATGTCGTCGGTCGGAAGAGGAGATGGATCGAGAAGAAAGGAGGCGAGAGTATCGGATCGTGTCGTGGGTGTCGTGGAACCAGACAAGGTGGTAGAACAAAGAAGCTTAAGGGCAACGAGACGAGACGCCCTTGAACAACGAGAACCGAAAGAAAAAAGACTCAACGATGGAAAGGAGACGAAGGCAGCATTGGTCACTACAATACGCTCCAAAGGTGAAAGAAGATCAAACGCTTTGCGTGTGGGGGGAGGTGAAGGAGGGACTGGAACGAACGAGCGGCCGGAGGGAGTGGCTTGTTTTGTTGAAAGGGGAGATGGCGAGAAACGGAGCGAGAGGAGAGAGGCAGCGACGGGACTCGACCACCAGAAGCGAAGCGAGAAGGAGACGGAGCGGAGGGACTTGGAAGGGAAGTGGGCAGGGAAGGGACTTGGAAGGGCAAGGCAGGGGAGACGAAAAGCCAGGAACAGGAGTCAGAGCGAGCCCAGGCCTGGGATTGCAGCGAGTGAGCGGCAGCAGAGCGCGAGACCCCCGGGAGAGAGCAGGGAACAGGGGGGTACGCACAGGGGGGATCCAGAGGGTCACAGGGGAATTCCCAGCCAGTGGAGTTGGCATCAGGGAATCAGCAGGGATTTGGGCACCATTTTGGTACCATATTTTGGGTGGTGGTGGTGGTGGAGCTGCAGGGGGTGGTTCCTGTTTAATTGCACAAGATAGCACAAAATCATGCACGGCATTAGACCTGCACTGCTCGTCCGTGGCCCGCCACTGTCCGCTCCATCCATCTATCTAGAAGCCCAAAAGCGCCGAAAATACCGCCAATGGGACGGCCACTGTTTACGGCTTTAGCTTGTTGGGCGGCGAATCATGTAGCAGGTCGACGCGCATAGCATAAGTTTGTGCGAACAACTCGGCTCTTGCACAAAATGCAAACGACCCGACGTGACTGACCACCTATCTGCCTCACCTCACGTCACGCCCCGTACACGAGGTACCTCCCGTGCGCTCAACACCGCGACACACGACACAAAAGACGAAACCACACCACACTACGGGAAACGTTCACACAAGACTACACAGCCCGGGACACGGGCGACACCATAGGAAATCACCACAATCGCCCAGTGGCTGGATCTGGAAACACAGGGCGTCAGCTAGAGCCTCAGAGCCTCAGCGAATCGATGCACATCAGCACGCCCGAGAGAGCCGCCCTGTGTCCCCTTGAACAAACGTCTCGGGTCTCATTGATGCCTCGTTCCTGAGCCTGGCGGTTGACTATCACAGTCAGCGCCCATCCATCTCCCTCGACCCTCGAATCAATCCCCCACCGCCTCCATCCCCTGGGCTCATTCAACACCCCTCCATCCCTGACTGGCGCCGCGCCGTGCGCCGGGGGTAGCGCTGGAGGCGCTGGGACCGCTGAAGCGGCCTGCAAGCCACCTCAGCCAATGCCTCGAGTTGGGACCGTGGAATGTGCTGCCGCTATTGGAACATGCGGGCCACGTCAAGCTTCGGGATCCTCAAAAGGCAACCATGGTTCTGGTCCTAATACGTTGAGAAAAGCGTTTCGGTGATGCCTTTGCGATTTGGGGAGAACGGCGGGGATAGAGTTTCTGCCATGCGAGCTGCTCGTCTTCCCCTTCATTTCCATCTTGGGTCTTCTCCGCGGCCTGGTGCAAACCTTGTGCATCGAGTTCATGTCCACTTTGTGCCCTGATATTCAGGAACAGCATAGTGGGATACGTACCTCACCCTCCTCGACCCAAACTGGACATGATTGCTGCAGATCATGTCCAAAGCTGGTCCTGTGCCGCGAAACTCAACCTCTCGGCGTCAACGCTCGTTGATCAATTTACCCGTCCCAACCGCAAGCAAATCACGCGTGCGGCGTCAACGCAAACCTCGGCGGTTGAGCGGGAAAAGTCAGAGTGTGATAAGGTCTTTTTGCTCTGGAGGATGGTCTCGAAAGGCTCGCTCTCGTTGTGGAAGTCGGCTTGCGACGACCGAGATGGCTGAAGCTTGACGTCCCCATGTTCAAGTGGAGATTTCGAGGCCCATCTCGACCTTCATTTGCACGTCAATGCACGCCCACGGCGCCATCCTCGTCTCGAGTATTTCATAAAATATCACACCCTTTGTGCAGACTTGTGCATGCCATGCCCCCATGGCGGATCAGCAAACCCCAACAGGGCGCGCGTCAGCCATCACCACGCCGCAATGGCCGTCTCGATCCACGTGTCCGACGAGGCTTGCTGTTACGGGGGATGCATCAAGTCCATGGAACGAGCAATACGGCTTGCAGGACGACGACGTGCGTGCGTAGGAAGCGCTTACACCTATAATAGCGGAAGTATGCGTGGCAGAGTTTGCAAGAGGTAATACTGCCAGGACCTCGTTGGCACAATGGGATGAACGGGCGAGTCGTGATTCTGGTGTTGGTGGTCTTGCTATCTCGGTGTCTCTGGGTCTCCACCTCGGCAACTCGATCGAGGATCGAGGCATGCAGTCCTCCGTACGGAGTACAGTACGGAGCAGCCAGTTACGATCACAAAAGAGCAACTGGCAGGCTTTGTTCAGGGTGGATTGTGGCCGCTAGGTCTGACGGCCAGAGGAGTTGCATCAACCAGATCACGCCAAGCACGACCCCGAGCGACACCCAACCTCTCGGTATCTAGCCCTGCACAGAAACGAGATTGCTCAGGGCTACGCCTCGAACTGACAACGACGGGTGCATCTTTTGCTGGCTCCTATCGAAGCTGAGAGAATGTTCATCACTCATTGCCGTGTTGCGCCCATCAGCAGCGATGCGTGACGGCGGTCGCAGAGTTGAAACAGCGACTAGAAACGCCGCCTCCCACTCAATCTCGTTGGCTGCTGTCACTCACCCAAACGGCTCCGTTGTCAGAAGTTAAGACTTTTCCAACTGCCAAGACGATTGCCGGGCGCCTGTATCCCGTAGAGTTTGAGCTTGCTGACGAAGGCAGCCGAACAGCGACTCGACTCGGCAGGAGAATTGAATAGAACCGATCTCGTGGAAGAGGACCGTCTGAGCTGAATCAAGTCCGCCGCCCCGACCGATCCATCACTTGCTTTTGGGAGGGGCCGCCGCGGTTCCCAAGCCCACTTGGTCTGACTGGCCGGTAGCCACATGGCGTCTTGCATAACTCTGAACAACTCTGGATAGGGTTAGGTTTTGCATCACGGACCAGACACTAATCGCACAATTCCCTGTTTTGTGTTTTGGTCCATTAAAGCGCGCGTATAAGGTTAATCACCTTACGCGTTCATGGAAGGTGAAAAGGATTGGTTCCTACATTAGCGACGGCACTTGCCCTTTCTGTCGAGAGACTGACAAAGCGATTCTTGATTTGCTGCCCCCCCTCAGATGACACATGTGGGTCGAGTCTGCGTCTTTGATACGAGGCCGCGACGCCATTCGCAACTCGATTTGCTGCCGGAGTTCCGGAGGGCAGGAGTACGTACTCTGTGGGAGGGTCGAGAAAACCTGGCAGATGCACAGCATTGAATGGCCACTTGCTGGAAAGGAAAAAAGAAAGAAGGGCTGGTCGAATCTTGTGTGCCTGGCGTACCTGAGAGTTCAATGCAAGGAGTGTCGTGAAGCCAAGGAACAAGGAAGACGAAACCAGGAGCAAGGAACGAGCGGCTCAACTGCTTGTCAAAGCTTCCAAACAAGCTCCAGGCGTCCTCTGGCAAGGCAGATTTTCTTCTTTTACAGAAGGACAGAGAGATTCAGCCCCTTCGGTGGCACCCCCATGATCCCTTCCAAGATCACTCATTGCTTGGTTGACCACTATGTAAGGACCACCTCTCTCCCCAGCCAGCACCCATTCATTCCCCCAACTGCGACCGCCCCAAGACATGGATCAGTACCGTTGCATTCTCCCCCATTTCACGGGCTTCTCCAAGCTTTGAGAGGGGGGACAAACCCTCGTGGATTACGGTCTAGTTGAGATTCAAGGACCCAACCACAAGCAATTTGGGTTGGCGATTATTGCCTTCCGGAGCACGGAGGGTAATATATCTGGCCGGCCTAGTCAGCGGCATCTTGACCCAAATCGTTGGACACCGCAATTATCTGTTTCTTTTTTGTATCTATTGATACTCCCGACCGCTCGCGGTGGAGAGGCCTGGCTTGTGTCCAGGGGACCGGATCTCGAGCCGTTGAGCCAAGGCGACACTGTCATCTCGACACCGTTGCATTACATCGTAGATTGCCCATCGGGAATCAGGACGCTGACGGGTTTCACCATGACTATGGTTGCTCCGTCTATTTACTTTGTTCCATACCCATTGAACCAGCCTCCTCAACATCAACAACACATACATATCTGCATAGGTACGGGATACCGCTTTGTATGTGCAGCGCGGACAATCTTCCCCTGTCCTAGACACTGCGGCGTCACCGGCTCGACGTGGCTTTCATCCCGAACCACCCGCCCAGACCGTCTTGTGCCTCGTCGTTCGTTTTGTCGTCTCATGTAGAATGAGAAAAGGCTGGGGAAGACTGTTTCCACAACCACCGTCAATTCAAACAAATTATTCGCTTTTGAATGTTGCACTCTTGAGCCTCCATTCCACGTCCTGAGGCACCTTCATCTCAACTTGTTTAGGTAGTCGAGACACTCTCCCCCAGGTGCCCCAGTTTATCGAGATTACCATGACTTGGTGCCACGTTTTTGAGCACAATTCACCCTCCACTTTCATCTTCATTATCCCATCTTGAATACTGACCGTATAACTCTTCGACCCCCTGCACAATCGCTCATCAGACCCTTTTTCCCCTTGTTTTCCACCCCTTCCGGCCCGGCGCTGGTGGCCGTTCGCCGGGACGCGGTCCGTCCATTCGCTGGTCTTACCAAACCTTGCAAACTGAGATGGTCCCTTTTTTTTTCACGCTCTTCCCCCTTCCGCTGGTCGGCGGCGGCGACGCGGGAGAGTTTGATCACCGTTGAAGGCTATTTTTGGCGTCTCTCAATCTTAAAAAGATTCACAATCATCGGAAGTTTGTCGCTTGCTCTACCGGATGTGCTGGGGGAAAACAACTCAATGGTAGGCTCGAAAATGTCACCGGCTACGCCAGCCTGAGTAATCGAGATGAGATGGCTGCGCCGCTGCGCTGGTCCCTTTGATCTGCGGACTCTGTCGCCGTGGTCTCCGTCCCATGGTACGGCCAAGATCCCGAGTTTCTTGTCTTGTTCCAAGGCGTGAGCTTCAACTTCCAAGTTTCTCGTTCCACCTGTAGACATGATCGTCTCTGCAGCCCTTGCCACCGGCGACCACTAGACCTCCTGTAGACAAACCTCCATCTTTCTGCATCATGAGCCTTCACTTGGTCTCCCTGCATTCCGCGGTAGCGCTGGAAATAGTATATTCCCCCCGTCATGCCAGTCACTCAAGACAAGGCGTGCGTGTGCCCCTTCGCGCCCGTCTGTGTCTCATTTGCTGTGGAGTCCTGTGCACGCCCCCGCTGTGCAATATCGACAACGTTTGGGATATTGACCCTCAATGAGGCAAAGAACAAGACTATTGATATTGCGGATTTCGATATCCCATACTATTCCCTGGCATATCGCTAGTTGAATAAAAGGGAAGTTGAGGGCGCAGAGGCTGAGGGGACTCGATGTCGATGGGACTCGGAGTCCAAGATGCGCTCGGCTGCGTCTCCTCCATTGTCACTCTGTCGGTCACTCTGCGCTTCATGGCGGTTTTTTCGCCCGGCAGTTGGACTTCTGACTGATCTGTATCTTGTCGTTCGGTCCTCGGCTGGGGTTCCCTTCGTGTTGGTCCTCTCCAGCATCCGAATATGCTGAGTATGCGTCAGATGCGTATCCTAAGGGCACATGGCTGGTGTTCAAGACTCATCCGAAGAATATCAACAGTAGACCACCAATGACGCCCGATCCGATCCCAGCACCAACTCTTTGTCTCGAACTCAGGCCTAGATAATATTTAGCTCGAATGTCGGGAGCTATGGAAAGATATCCCATCACTTACCATGTTCCCAACCCATCCCGGGACCGCCATCGTCATCGGGAGGATTACTAGCAGTAGGCCCCAGAGTAGGTTGAATGTTGGTCGAGTAACCTTGATCATCTGTAGTCGTACTGTCCGTGGTGGTTGTTTCTGTGGCTACTGTCAACGTGGCTCGCGAGGCTGCGCAGACGTATGTATGCCTTCGCTGAAAGATCGGGCCAGGTCCAAGTCTGGCATCTTGAGCGTGAGCCTTCGGTGCTGTAATGGTAATCGAGTCAATGGCTACTCATGAATTCTAGAAGAGATACTCGCCATTCCAGAGTGAACCTCCCGGATGCAGTGCCTGACTCAATGCATGTTGTTCGGATCACGCATTCGTCGTCGTCACAGCAGCCGAAATAGGGACCGTCCCGGCCAGAGACGTGAAGAAGGCCACAAGATGAGGAGCATGTCACCGCATCGTCGGGGTCTGATGTTTCGTCGGTTAGTTGTGCTTTCGTGATCCTCGGTGTTGCTGGGTTGAGAGGAACCACATACCGCCGTTGATATATCCGCACGTGCGAGGATCCTCACTTGTCGAGGTGCTGGTTGTAACAGAACTAAAGAAATCATCTTCATCTTCAGGTCCCGCGGTTATTCTTGTTCTTTGTGCTACAGCCTCAAAGGCGAGGTTGGCGGCAAAAGCGAGGCAAAAGATGTTCGTCCGCATCCTGGGCAACGTGCTCGAGGCGGGTTCTACCAACTGCCTCCACGCAACAAAATTGTACGTCGGGATTGTTTCTCTTATCTGGCGACCATAACCACTCACGGCAACTTTCGATCACATTATAGTGGCGTGGTGGGAATTAAGGGGGCCAACGAGCATTCTGAGGGTTGCAATGACATACATGGAGGCTTTTCAGCTTTCAGCTGTGGCCGATCAATATTCTTGGCGTGTCGGCATGTGAACAATCACATAAGAACAGGTCAATTGCTCGACTAATTGCTTCATAAAGAAAGGTAGACTTGTCAAACCCACGTGGAATTAATCTTCGGATGCGACGACCGACAACATGGAGCCCGATTGCGACGCGCTGGCACAGGTGGATGACTTCTCCGACTATTTGGAGATTCTCGGCTCACAGACAGATTTCGACGAGACAAGGCTTGAGACCCGCAAGAACGAGATATGCATTGCCGTCTATGGAACGGGAAACCCTGACATATCGGGCATTGGAGTTTGTGATGCATTCCCACCGTGGTTGAACCGTCACTTACAAGCTGAAGGTCACCACCGCCTATATTCTCGAGTTTGCACTCAGCGTCTTATTGTCCTTGGCGGCTATTATGCTCAGGAAATCCCAGTCTGGGACTGCAGCATATAGATGGAAGGAGATAACACAGTGCGGTCTCGACTCATTCTTCTCCTCGGCAGCACACTTTGCCCTAGCAATTCAGCTCGCAACCATCATCGTGCTGGTACGCAAGGACTATGGCATCAGCACCGTTGACCTCGGAGCCATCGAAGCCCGCATTGCTCAGTCTGTCGCCGTCGTGAGCATGATGCCGCTCCTGTACCCAGTTGCTCTGCTAGAGCCACGGAAACGCAACATCAATCTTGATGTTCGGCACAACGCCAGGTTGCTGTTACTGAGTGCAACGGTGGCGTTGTCCTTCTTCCATTTCCTCTCGAGGTGCATCCATAGCTTCGGACCAGGCCCCATTGGAGATGGCCCCAGCCAAGAGGTTAGCGATGATGATTGGGCCAAGGTTGCGAAAATGTGTTTCCATGGGGGCTTCGCGGATCTCAAGGATGACATGACTTGAAAGGCTCTTCCGGGACTCGAGTTGACTGCCAGCCTGATCACGTATTTATTTGCTTTCTGGCTACTATCTGGCCTCCCAAACACACGTTACATCCCCGACGAAGACACAAAGGGCTATAAGGGGCTTGAGAAGATTCTTTCCTGGCGGAAGAGAGTGGCCCAGTGGTTTGATGATAATAGGAGCTTCTATGCGATAGTGCCGCTCCTTGCATTTATCGGCTTCACAATACCGCTGATAGTGATGATTTTCACATTGAGGGACTTGCAAAAGGAGCTAGCCGATTATACGAAACAGGCGTATGAGGGGGATAATTGGGGGTTCGGGCAAATTGTTTCTATTGTGTTGTTTGTTCCTGTCGGCGTGGACATGGCCTACTGGTGGAGGTTTGGATCAGCATATGAACTATGAGGGCGGAGGAGTTCCTGGTATTCCATTTGGTCAAAGTACTTAGCAGCACTCTACTCGGAAGTGGTTGTAATCACTCTTCTTCCGTTATGATCTCGATCGTCTGGCTGCGAACAGTTGTTGCTCACCAGCCAGGGGTAATTGTCTGGGCCATCGTTCAGATCCCAAGAGACAACACTCAGGTGGCCCGCGATTGTTTGCCAGTAAAGTGCTTCTCATTGAGATACTGCGATCCAGAGTGAACAACAAGGAAGGCAGTTGATCACGAGTCCTGACACTAGCCCATGCAATCACGATGATGGGCCGCAACAGCGGAGACTGGCTAGGATATGGGTCCATGTTGGCCTTCATTTCCAGGTTTCATCTGTCATTGGAGCATTCCGCAGGCCCAGCCAGGCAACGGGACCATGCCAGGGCTCATGGAGGGATCCTTGATGTGGAGGGCCTCAACAATAAGTTAGATTAGATCTGGGGCCAGATAATTGAGTAGGCTCTTCAACATGAGAACTCTATCATGATGCCCTCTGTGGTGCTGGTTCGGCGAGCTAGAAGTGATTATCGGCCAGTCACATAGCCGTGACAATCACGCAGTAGAGACTATCTCTCACTGACCAACTAATCAAGAAACACCTGTTTCTCGAGACCCAGGGTGTATTACACTCTTATAGTCCCCCGGTAGACTTAAGATATATGAAATGCGCTTCTTCGGCGAAAATACGTAAGTTGACAAGTTTTGGTCAGATGTTTGGAGCATGCCAGGAGCATCGGATGTAGGTATGACTGAGACACGATGGCATATCTCTAGCACCCCCGATACATATATCAGGTCAGTTGTGCTTTGATCTGGAAAGCTAGAATCTGATCTTCATTAGTGTGACCCAATTAGACGGCGACTCGAGATTGACGAGCTCTTGAGTTGTTGGCTACACCAAGACGTTGGCTCACTTTCACAGGCAAGCTGTGGCTTTAGATCGCATTCTGACCAATGATTAATGGAAAGCTTACTTTTGAGATATAAAACTAGGAGGAGCCAACATACGGGCCTACCGATAGGTCTATTTCTCGATCAGTCTGTATCTAGATCTTGATAGACTCAGTTGTCTTGACCATTGAGTTGTCAGATGAACAGGGCATTCTGTAGGATGATGCAATGCAGACAAACAATAAGAAGGGCTTGAAGTTCATTTATCTGCGGTATAGGGGCCCAGGAAGCCCATTCAGTCCAACCCGGGAGATTATACTGTCTAGAATCAGGAGGCAAGTAGCGACGCTATTTGACGGCCATTCAGGGCCTCGATGTCAGCGTGAGGAGTAGTTGGATAGTTGGGAAGGACTTTACTGAAACTCGGGTCTGGGTCAGATCTTTGTTCGGCCTCTAGGACTGTTTTTACATACCTAACAGGGACGTAGAGGCGGACTTGCTGCGCCGCCTTTTGGCAAACCACATGGAATCGGCTCCCTGTAGCTATGGCTTAGGATCATGGAATACCTCATTTCACAAAGGAACCCGAGGGTAGGCCAGCGTATGTCTACCAAAAGGTAGTGGATGGAGAGAGCAGCAGCAGGTTTTACATGCTACATACGGCCCAGGTTTCGGGACTAAACTGCTCGCCCGATCAAACCGCTTGAGGCCACTTGTTCCCCAATTGGTGAGACTCGTGGCTATATTATTTGAGGCCCAGGCATGGATATTGACTTTAGAGGACGGTTCCTCTGCGCTGTTTTATTCTTCGGGGTTGGGTAACTGGTGTTTTATAGGTGCTTTTCGCTCTGGGGCGGCGTCGACAGTATTAGGGAGCATTGCAGAGGAATTGCGATGGATTCATACCACGTATAAGGTCAAGGATCGAAGCAAACCTTCTGTTACTCTGCGGTATGTACTCACAAGGCGGTGAGACGCTCAACTCCGCGCTCATGACCTCGTTCCTTGGGTTTGGTTGGATGAAGGACATCGGCATCGCCTAGCCCCTTGGTTTCCTAGCTGTTGCGCCTGGAGCTAATGATGCAGTTTGCATTCACCAAGCCTGGCATGATGACGATGTATCCTCGAGAGTATGCGGTTTTGAAGTCAATGTCGGAAGCATATGCAGCGCCTGTCTGAGAAAACTGGGGAATGCTGAGCTCGCCCGGGTTGGCTATCAGTCAAGAAAGAGAGGAGGATGGAATTTAAGCAAAAGGAAGATTAAGATTGAACTATGATCAATAGGTTCGGTTGCATCCGTCCTCCGTTGCATTTCGATTTCGAGATGCGGCATGAGCCGGTTCCGCAACGAGATTGATATAGGGTATTCCGTCAATGAGAGCTGCGACGCTGTCCTGTGCTCTAGACCCAGTCTTTAATACCGATACTCTGGTTTTCTGTACGTGTTTATGAGGTTTAGTGACTAGTTATTGTGGACTTGTAGAGCCGTTTCTGGTCTATGTGGTTGTCGGGTGCCTTGTCAGCTCAAGGCTTCATGGCGCCGCCCGACCGAGTCATGGAAGCTCCTTTGTTACGAACGAGGCACATATCCGTGGTCACGCACAATGAACAAAGACACTTGAAACCGGAGAAGAGGATGATCAGCAGTTGCGGTACTGTCTCACATGTTGAAGAATAACTACACTGCGTTTATGCAATCGATAACTCGACAGTCAACAAGCTTGTTGCTTCATCACGTCTTATGCTGCCATCATTAGTCATCAGAAAGAACCAAATGCCCTGACAACATGGACGAGGCGCTCGAGTTCTGGGCCCCGGCGTTTGTTGTTGTTTTCGTTCCTGGTTCTGAGACGCTTGTCCGCGATAAGATGAGACGGCGCTTGGAGTGATGCACGGCGGGAGAGACGCATGATGCCTAAGGCGGAAAGGCGTCAATGCGAATGGTTGCCGAGCAGGGAAAGTGGAGTCAGGTTCGGCGATATGGTGCGTCATTGCGAGGCGAGTCACAAGATCATTCGTAGGGACCGGCTGCCATTCATTGGGGGGAGGGAAGGTCCGGAAGGCGCAAGGTGCAAGGTACCTTACCTTACGAATCCAGGCAGGTGCGACTAGTGGAGGTCATTACGGTCACCCACCCAGCCGCCGAAACAGGCCGCGAACACGCAATAAGCTCTCCCCCAGCTCCGTCATTCCCTTACCTTACCTGACCTCCGCTTCTTGCTGCTTCATAACCAACCATCTTATCTCTCCATCTGCATCTTGCATCCCCATTCCCATTCATCACCATCAAGCTCGCCATCGAACCCGCCGTCGGATCGTCGTCGAGTTCTATAGCTCCGTCTTCTTAGTACCTTTACCGTACTCTTGATCGCGTCCTCGACCGATTGCCCATCATGAAGAGCGCTCTTCTTGCTGCCGCCGCGCTTCTGGGCTCCGCCCAGGCCGGTGTTCACAAGATGAAGATCCAGAAGATTCCTCTGGCCGAGCAGCTGGTACGACCATCCCGCGATGCACACAGACTCTGTTGAGCTTGCTGACCACGGCATAGGCCACCACTTCCATCGAGACTCACATCCAGAACCTCGGCCAGAAGTACCTGGGCTCTGCCCGCCCCAAGAACCAGGCCGACTACGCCTTCAGCACCGAAGCTATCAATGTTGAGGGCGGTCACCCCGTTCCCATCTCCAACTTCATGAACGCCCAGTGTGAGCTTCCCAGATCATATGATCATGATCAACGCTGACCCAACCCCCAGACTTCTCCGAGATCACCATCGGTAACCCTCCCCAGAGCTTCAAGGTCGTCCTCGACACCGGCAGCTCCAACCTCTGGGTTCCTTCCCAGGAGTGCGGCAGCATCGCCTGCTACCTCCACTCCAAGTACGACTCTTCTGCCTCGTCCACCTACAAGAAGAACGGTAGTGAATTCGAGATCCACTACGGATCCGGTAGCCTGTCTGGTTTCATCTCCAACGATGATGTTCAGATCGGCGACCTCAAGATCAAGGGCCAGGACTTTGCCGAGGCTACCAAGGAGCCCGGTCTGGCCTTCGCCTTCGGTCGCTTCGATGGTATCCTGGGTCTGGCCTATGACACCATCTCTGTCAACCACATCGTCCCTCCCTTCTACCAGATGGTCAACCAGAAGCTCCTGGACGACCCCGTCTTTGCCTTCTACCTGGCTGACCAAGAGGGCGAGAGCGAGGTTGTCTTTGGTGGTGTTGACAAGTCCCACTACGAGGGCGATATTGAGTACATTCCTCTCCGCCGCAAGGCTTACTGGGAGGTCGACCTCGACGCCATTGCTCTCGGCGACGAGGTTGCTGAGCAGGAGAACACTGGTGCCATTCTTGACACCGGTACCTCCCTCAACGTTCTCCCCAGCGCTCTGGCCGAGCTCCTGAACAAGGAGATTGGTGCCAAGAAGGGCTACAACGGCCAGTACACCGTTGACTGCGACAAGCGCCAGACCCTTCCCGACATCACCTTCACCCTCGCCGGATCCAACTACAGCCTCCCCGCCACCGACTACATCCTTGAGGTTTCCGGCAGCTGTATCTCTACCTTCCAGGGCATGGACTTCCCCGAGCCTGTTGGTCCTCTTGTTATTCTTGGCGATGCTTTCCTCCGACGGTACTACTCTGTCTACGACCTCGGCAAGAACGCCGTTGGTCTGGCCCGCTCCAAGTAAGAGACGAAGATTTATGGATGAATTGTCAGATAACGCATGAATATGTATCACGGACTTGGTTTTGATTGAGACTGGGATGGATAGCTTTGATTATTACAGCAGACATGAGGAGCAGAGTATGAGATGGTGCGAATGTCTCATCACGATGCTCAGTAATACGAACATGTTTATTTTTGCTCTGATGTGATCAAGCGTGATTGTGACCTTGGGTAACGGTGGCGAGTGTGATGAAGTAAAGCTTCCAGTTGTGTAATTGCCTGTCCGATTCATGATAATTGCGCTAGCCCTGCAGCCACCTGGGTGGGCTTTGAAAGTGAACAATAGCTCAAGGAAGGAACACCTTCATTGATAAACTCGTGTGACTTGTACCTAGAGAATAGTAAGCAAAGAGACTCGAACATGACCAATTCTATCAAGCAAATGAAGCATGTCTGGGTGTTGGTGGCACGGCTGGTTGTTGGTGATGCCGTTGGCGAAGCTGAGTCACGTGCATTGCTCATTAGCCTCCTCCCCCAAAGGGCGCTAGTGTGGGTCCTGGTCAGCGAGAAGTTAGTACTTGGCGATCGAGACACATTCTTCCCCCTAGCGCAGCACCTCTCCATTCTCGCCAGGAGTCGGATCGAGATATTTCCTCGAGGCTGTTTGTCGCGTAATTTGCCGAGTCGCGGATGCACCTTCTGATTGCACGATTGCAGCGCGTCTTTTGGATGAGGACGGCCGATTCGCGCTGCCTCGACGAAGCCCTTTAAGCGTTGGAGTTGCACCAGCACCAGCGAGCGACCCGTTTCTGCCATCCACCACCGCTGCCAGCTACCGCGTGTCGCGACGAGGCGCGGCCAACGCCCACGCCCCGACGACGACGGCCGGGTCTCCGTCTCCGTCTCCAGAAGCGCAGCCATCATGACCACGCTCAACATGGCGCAGTCCACGACCGCCCAGGTGAACGGCGTCTCCGTCTCTCCCACCCCCGAGACTGCCCAACCCGTCGCCCCGGGAAAGCGAAAACGCGACATTGACGACGACCGCGATGATGAGGATGGTCCTGACAAGCAAAAGCCCGCCATCACCAATGGTGAACCTAAAAAGGACCAGAGGGAATTGATCCGGTCTTTTATTGATGTCCTGACCAGGTACGCTATCTTTTGCTATGCCTACGGTCACACTGCGACCTTTTTGTCGTTGCGAATGGCCCCCGTCTCTGCTGCATGCTAACCATCCCCGACAGCTTCGATACCACCCCGTCCATCCTGAAGCGTCCCCTACCTGAAGCCTCCGACGATGATGAGCCCCGAACAAAGCGCCAGAAGTCGACCATCGCCGACAAGGCAACCGCGAATGCGTACGATAATCTCGACCAAGTCGCCGACGATCTCGTCTCTGTGATCCAAGCATCCCTCAAGGAGCCCAAGGTTGAATCTGCCGAGGGCAAGAGGGAGCTGTTGGACGAGACAACGAGGGCGCAAATCGCCGAGTTTAAGGACAAGGCGTTTCAACTTCTTCGTCGGGAAAAGGCCTATCCCAAGGCCACCGCTGAGCCGCTCCCTGTCGAGGCAAATCTTCCCTCCTCTCCCCAGAAGGGCGAGCTGGTCCTGTCTGTCCTGGGATATGCGCCGCAAGAGAGGCGTCTGTTTTCCAGTCTTCCCCTTTCCGAGGAGACCAATTTGCGTGATTTGAATCTGCCCCAGGGCGTGGCATTGACTCACATTATGCCAACGACTCCCCATGAACGAACACAGACTCTCGGTGATCTATTCTCGTCCCCTCGCTCGCTACCGCCGCTGCAACCACCCAAGCAGCCCAAAACGCAGGCCAAGGGCAACACTCTCGACTTCTACCGTCCCGAATTGACAGACACCTGCAAGTACCGGAGCAACACGTACTTTACGACCAAGTTGACCTCCGGATACTACCTCGACTACAGCAATGCTACCCCCTCGTCGCAGACAATGACGAAACAACGAGAGCGCGCGCAGAGCCTTGCTGGAAAGAGGCCTTCTTCTACCGAGCTGGAGCTGTCCGAGATGGAGTCGCTTTTCCGAGGAGCCTTTTCGAGTTTCGCGCCATGCAAGGATGACTCGGGAGCGGTTGTGCCGTCTAGTGTCGCTGGTCGAATGTGGTGGCAGCAGGCGGGCCGCCGACAATTCCACAACATGATCGAGGTCGAGTACTATGCCGATGCGGAGGACAGCAAAGAGGCAGACGACAAAACCAAGGCCATGGAGATTGACGAGAAGGCTATTCAGGAAGCTATCGACAACTGGGATGACTCGATTGTTGATCCGTCGCTGGAAGAGGCCCTGGGCACCAAGAAAGCGGATGAGGAGAAGGAAGTTGACGAGATCCTTGAAGAGGTCAGCGACATGATTGAGACATTGGCCTCGTACCAGCGGATTCGCAACCTCAATCTTCCCAACTCGCAAAACCGTTCCTCGAGCGACCCGGTCACGGGCGATATGCTCGCTACCCCTGGACCAACTCCCTCGGAAGGCGAGCAAGCCACCTACCAAATGCTCAAGGCGCAACTTGCGCTCATCATCAAGACACTGCCTCCGTATGCGGTAGCCAAACTGAATGGCGACCAACTGGAGGACCTTCTGATTAGCACCAAGGTGCAGGTCCAGACGGACCAGTACAAGGGTGTCATGGAAGAAGACGACGCAGCTGTCCAGGTCCGTCTTAGAGCGCAACAGGCAGCTGCGCAAGCTAATGCCCGCCCGCCACCACAGCGTACACCCAGTATGCCGTCTGTTTCCTATGGACACCACCCGTCCGCAAACCAATACGCCACTCCTAGTCGACCTCCTGCGATCCAGCAGCAGTACTACCGGCCAGGCCCTACTCCAGCTTTCCAGCCGCAGCAAAGACCAATGCCGCCCTCACAACCTCGACCTCCTCAACCAGCTCCATACAATCGACCCAACGGCTACCCGGCCCAGTATGCGACTCAGGTGGCTAAAGCCCAGACTCCATATGGCCACCAGAACATGCCTCAGTATGCGACTCAACAAAGGCCCCCGTACGGACAGATGCCGCCCCAGCAGGGAACACCGGCCGCCCGATACCCGTTCCAGCCAGGCTACCCGCAGCAACAGGCTGGAACACCCGCGCAACCCACCTTTGGGGCCTTCCCAAACGGCCAAGCTATGCCGCAGAGAACCCTGTCTCCACAGGTGCCGCATAGACAGGCTTATAGCCCCTCGCCTAACATGCAACAAGCTGCTCGTTATGGCACGCCGAACCAGGCTATGGGCAATCAAATGAATAGGTACCCGAGCAATCCCCCACAGCCAGGAACGCCAACTCAGAACCCTGGACTTACAGGATACCACACCGTGATCCCTGAAGCTCAACAGCAGAGGATCCTTGAGCAAGCGAAGGCCCGCCTCGCCGCCCAAGAACGATCGACCATGTTTGCGGACAAGATTACCCAGCCCAGTGCTCAAGGGTATGGAAGTGGAGCAGGGATGGCGCCCCAAGGGACGATGGATGCGAACAGGCTCGCTGCCGCCCGGGCGAGTATGGCAGCTCAGCAGAAGCCGCAGACTCCGACTCCTCAACGAGCAGGGATGAATGGAACCCCGGGACCACATATCCCGCACAAGGTGACGCCTGTACCGGTCCCACCGATCCCCGGGATGCAGAGGAAGCCTTCATCATGAAGCGACGTGTTTTGCGGATCGGATTTGTTGGAAAAAACAGTTCGTATGGAGAATTGAGTGCGGCGCCCAGTGTTGAATCTGGGACCACGGGGAGCAGCGCGAGACGGACTGGACTGGGCGTTTAGAGGTGGATTCTCGAAATGTGTTTATTAGTCTTGGGGAGTTGGTTTTTTTCGTAACCAGGGAAAAGGGACGTGAAACCACTACAAAGGAGATGTGATCACAGGGGGGGTGTTTTTCGTCAAGTTGACCGAGGAACTAGGAAGTCCTGGTTGTGTAATTCAAGCCGCCAGATGGGATGAAATGGCGTGTGTATGCAGATGAAATAAGCGACGATGGGTTGCCATTGTCAAGTATGCTGTTAAAGTAGTAGTAGTGAGGTGTAGTAAGTATGTGAGAATACTTTTGCAAAGTGTGAGTACTCAACCGATCCCGCCCGCGATGGATTCATGTGAATGAGTGCTGGAAGAGTTAGGCTTGTAGGTTTGGGGAGCAGATGTTTGTTTAGTATGGGGCGCCTTGGTAGATTCTCACCAATATCTCTGTTTATTCTCTAGGAGTCAGCTCGGTATAGGATAAAAGATCCGACCAAGGCTTGAATGTGTTGACTTGATCCTTACACTTGGACCCAACACAGAGTACGCCCAACAGGTGGCTAAGTTGGTATGTTAAATATGTGATTCTGGAGTCGGTTTGTCTGGCTGACCGAGTGGTGATTGGACCCTCACATCACTTCAGGTGGTTGACGGACTTTGAGAACAACACGGAAACCGTGAATGAGTGAGTGAGTTGATTGTAATATACAGAGCAGAGGGGTATCTATCAAAGCCCGTCCATGACGGGCCAAATGTTCGTCTCTATTCCCACATAAACCCGTATACATACAATTTTTTGTTCATCTAGTCGTACAAACACATAGCACTCCTGGTTCATGACACATGATTCGGTAGATCCGCAGCCATCTCACGCTCCTGCATCCACTCGAGGACAATGCGACGCAGCTCAAAGACAACTTCGACTGCAATCAGCAGGATAATAATCAGCTCCAGGCGGGTGCCATGCTGCTCGCTCGACATCTCGCGCAGAACGCTGGCGATCTCGGCGGCATAATCCATCTTCTGGTTCAGTGCACGGATGCGCACGTTTACATCGAGAGCACGGCCGACTTGCTCGTAGTACCCCTCGAGGCCGAGCTCGGAGCTGGTGTCCCAGAAGATATCAGGGAGCGAGTCGGTTAGTTCAGAGTAGTGGTTAAGGCGGGCTCGCAAGCTGAGAAGCTCGCCCGTCTTTTGAAGGATAAAGCGGCGGCCGAGGGGGACGCCTGCGCCCTGAGAGAGGATCTCGGGGATGTTGCGTGTGCTCTCAAAGTAGCTGGTCAGGGCAGTTTCGAGGACAGCGAGCTTGGTGCTGCGGGCGAGACCTGAGGAGAAAGCAACCTTTGCCAGAGTGGTATCGAGCGTGTCATTATCCTTGTGCTCCTTGCGGGTACCCAGCACAATCACATCACCCTTGAGGACACTCGTCTCTCGGTTTGTGTCGGTGGTGAACTCTAGATCCTCGAACTCGCGGGACTCAATGGGGTGCGCTTCTTCGGCGGCGCGCATAATCTGCTTGGTGACGACGTCGGGAGGTAGTGACCATGTCACGATTGTGCCAGAAGGGAAGACAAAGATGTCCCCACCGTTGACTCCTCTTGCGTGGAGCACCTCGTTGGCGTCGAATCCCGTGCCATCCGGATCGATTGCGAAGCCGTGGGAGGACAGAATCTCGAGGACTAGAGGCATCTTGAAGGATTCCGAGACGCACGTTGCGCTGACCACGTTGGAGGGCTCATCACTTGGGCTGCCCGGGGCGGCGGCGCCTCGCTTTGGCTGCTGGGCGATGATGGCGACGCGCCGGAGAGAATTCTTGGCCGTAGCTGCTCGCGTCGGCTTCCTCTTTGCGGCGGCGGGAATCTGGTTGTCCCTGGCTAGCTCCGAGGCGGAATGGGAGTCGTCATTGGCCTGGGAGAGGAAGGGGTTCGAGGTGAAGAAGCTGCGCTTGCGCGGGAGGCTCGCCGGCGCCGTCAAATGGAATGACCGATGAGCCAGCGGCCGTGGGCCGGCGACGGAAGTGTGGATGAGGCGCACAGCATTGAGGGTGATCCGTTGCGGGGAATTCCTCATGATGCCACAAACGTGGTCGCCATAGAAAGCGAGGGACGAGTAGGTAAATATTTCCAACTTGGGGATGTCCAAGGAATCTCGAGAGTCCGGCTTAAAGTTGACGACATCCGGAAGCGGGACCGAAATGCCTTAGGTAAGATACGGCCACCCGCCCGCGTGCATTGCATGTGACATCTCACCTGATTCTCCTCAACAGAAGCTAGTCCAGTTTGGGTAACCTTCTTGACACCCATGACGAAGTCCCACCAGGAGAGATCTCTAGGGGAGACCAAAAGACAGACCGTTAATTACGCTTCTCAACGCCGATAACTTAAAAACGAAAGACACCCCTTTCACCTCGCCCTCCAACACTCCCTCGCGCCATCTCCCGTCCTCCCCCGAAGCCCCCTTCCGGT
>SSHR01000766.1:0-32732 GCA_006518225.1 Fusarium neocosmosporiellum | reverse complement strand
ACAACACATACAAGGCTCCTGAGAAGAAGCCTGAGCACGCCAGCTACGGCTACTAGTTGTGTGAGTTGACTTGTCTGATGTGCACGTGTTGAGTGGCTGGTCGGCTGTGTTGGACGTATCATTTTAATCATTAATGGATTCCCTCGGGATACCGTCTTCTGTGATTTGTGGAGGACTCGCTTGGGCAAATCTAATTTGTCTTCTTGTACTCTCTTTTTAGAATTGTTCAATATCATTGATGTGATTCTTTGCTTACCCTCATGGTGTTGTGAAATAAACCCTTTGTTGATGTGATATGAGTGAACTGAACGGAGCCAAGAAGGGTTCAGACGCCCGGCTGCCACCCCTGCCTTCGTTATGTGAGTTCTATGGGAATGCCTTTTGAGAAGTATCACTCTCTCAAGCTAATGGACATAGAGGCCTAGGCAAGACGGGCCAATGAGTCTCATTATGTTCAACAATTACATTCAATGTTTCCTGAAACAGTGACCTACGTAAGGGGAAAGCGAGGCTCTGCTTCACCGAGGCGTGGCAATATGTAGGATTGAGTTTCCAAGCCAGCAGTGTGTTAACATAGCATAAGAACTACCAATCCGAAGCAGGCCCTGCACCCATGCAGACTCTTCATCTTGACCACTGATTTAATCATATAGTTCCTTCTCGCGCCGACACACAGCCGGATGACGGATTACTCCTGGCTTGACCTTACTGAAGTCCAAGTCAACCCCTTCTTCCACATCAGGGAATGGTCCCAGAGGCGTGATTGCCAGTGGATTGATTTTGTGGTGACTTTTGGTATACTATCCCGTCATTAGCGTCTGCGAATATTGCGTGATGGGATTGTATCTTACGTTCTCCTTTATGTGTCTAAAGTCCGTTGTCTCTCTGAATCCCGGTACGTTCCAGTAGAGGTTCTTCAGCCACTCATGAATGACCGGGTAGTTGGCGCGAATGGTCCCTAGGTTGCACTTGAAGTGTTGGACGTAGACGACATCAAATCGCACAATGGTTGTATATGCGCGAATGTCAATTTCCGTCAGCTCCTTGCCAAGAATATATGGACCTCCATGTTGATGAATCAGACTCTCGAGCTTGTTGAGAGCCGCGAAAACCGTTGGCACATTTTCATCATAGCCCTGTTGGGTCGTGGCAAACCCTGCTTTGTAGACACCGCTGTGGAGGTCTCGCTGCATCCACTCGCCGACCTCGTCAATTGTCGCTCTGAGATGATCTGGATATAGGTCAAGTTTTCGGGCCGGGTCATCCTTCGCCAGGATCGAGTCGAATGCGGATGGTAGCCATCGTAAGAGCTCTGCGCTTTCATTGTTCACGATCTGGCCGCGTTTTCTATCCCAGAGAAGAGGTACACTGTATCTGCCCTTGTACTCGGGATCGTCTTTGAAGTAAACCTCATGCAGGAACTTGGACTTGAAGAGCTGGTCCTCAGTTGATCCCTCATACGTGTCGTCAGGGAAGCTTGGGAATTGCCACCCAGGCCAGCCCTTATCGTCGCCTTTGGGGTATGGCTTGACGACAGAAACATCAATGACCGACTGGAGCCCCTTGAGATGCCGGACTAGGTTGACCCGGTGAGCAAAAGGGCAAAAAAGACCAATGTAGAGATGGTAGCGACCGGCCTCTGGGGGAAATTGGCCGCCTGGGCTAACAATCCCGTGCCACGAGTCGTCTGGTGAACTGTGAATCGACATTGTAGGGCCGTAGATCCGAGTGTTCTCTGGAGCGGAAGAATAACGTCACCATAACCCCGCTCGATGATGATATGCATCAGTGTGGCTGAGTAATATTGACAGACCCGGCAACCCTATCCGTACCAAGAGCCCCATTGCTCCTGCGGGTCCCCTTCTCCAAACTTTGAGCTTTGGAACATCAGAAGATGGGACAACGTAGAGAGCATGCGGTGATAGAAGTACTTGTGGATATCATCAAGGCACAATGAAAAGAAATCACTACAGATGAATTGAAATATGCCTGCTACTAACTCGAGTGAGACTGAGGCGAATTCGAGGCTGCTAATTTGTAGCAATTCTGTGTGGCCAGCTGGTGACCGGAACACCCACCGTCCGGTTTTGCCACTCGCGCTGGGTGTACAACAATCGTTTTCGGAATGCTGGCAACCGGAATTTAGTCATGCATAGTTGCTGGGCTTGCCTGGCTGATCTATGATCAATTTCGTCGGGCTTAGTTAGACACAGCTTCGAATTCTTTCGAGCTGGTGGGGTTCCCTTTCAAGCCACTCTTCTATCACAAATGAGTGTCCAATGACTCGTGAGCGGTAATAGTTCCTCTTAGATGTAGTGCTTTGTGCTCAAAATATAAGAACTCAAGTGAGCTATGAACCACAGCTGGGCTGGTAGACAAACAAAGGTGATATTGGCTCAGGTGATACGTGGTGGTATAGATTGTGTCAAGCAGGTCATCACAGGCTCCAAAGAAGCCTCGCTATCTCCAGCTAGTTCCGCGGGCCTTAACCATGTTTCCGATGCAAAGCCCACTAGAAGACAAGAGAATCATCCCCAAAAATGCAGCCCATGTGGTTGAATTTGCGGGTGCCAAAACGAAGTACAGTCCGCAAAGCCATTGAAGCCATAGATGATCAAGTGATGCGATCTACGCCTTGACGGTGACGACAAGCCTTCAATAGTTGACTGTCTGAGTATAGCAAAACCAGTAGTGGAAGGATAGGCTGATTTCCTAACCCCTCCCTGGTCGCCATCTTGCAGACTGTGCGACGAGCACGCTTACTGCGTCCTCGACCGCATCAGAGTTACGCCTCGTCGTCCGTTTCGTCGTCTTGAGGAGCTTTTCTACCCCCAGTCTGCTCCTCTTCGTCTGAGTATATCAGGGGAGGGGGCGAATCAGCGATGCGAGATCTCAACTCCTGGCGCCTGTCCCTCCATAGAAGCAGCTGAATAATACCAGTCTCCAGTACTAGGCGGGCTGGTAAGTACACAAGGTTCAACAAAGGAAGTTAATGGCAACTTACAAAGTAGGACTTGCAAGATACTTGAGTATGTGTACCCCTTCCTAGCAGCAGGAAAATCTGTAGTTTTCCACATAAAGTTGGGCATCTTAACCTGTTAGCAGCTGCTCGCACAAGGGACGGATCCAACCAACTATAGCCTGGACAACATAAGCCAAGTCATTTGCTACGGCGACCAACAAAGCGCGCTTCTCTGTATCAGCCGAACATATTTCATTGATCCAGCTAAGGATGAGCGGTCCCGCGCCGTGCTATAGTTCGGTCAGGTAAACTGTTTGAGAGCTGGGGTTATACGTACACCGATGTGACTGAGCCAATAAACGACCATCCGAGCATCGATGTCGGAGTAAAGCGGCATCGACAAAAACAAAAGGTTGAAGATGAGCTGAGATGGGTTCAGAATTTGCGGTCTCGGAGGATATCTGCTTTAGATGTAGCCAGGCGTGGACTTACCGTAAGCACCGCACCGGCATAAATAAATGGCCAGCGTTTCCCCTGAAGTGGCCCATCAGAAGTCCAGGCCCAGGCAAGTGCCATGAGTATAAATGCTGCAGTAGTCGGAATGGGCACTGCATGATGTTCGCGTTAGGACCAAGTGCTTCAAAACCACGGTCGCCTCGATCGAGGAGCTTAGGACTTACGGCTGTTGATCTCGGGGACGGAGAAAGATTTGCCTGGCATTGGTGGCGGTTGGGCATTGAAGCTTTTCAACCAATAGCCCATAGCAGCCTGAGGATTTCCGTTATTCCAAAGAATATACAGCAGCGCTGTGAAGTTTGTGAGTCGGTCTGAACGCCAAGAGTTTTGGGAAGAACAGCATACGGAGATGATAGGTATGCCAGCTCCGTAGAGTCTTTTTCACCTTGGCCCTTGTCCAAGGTTGCTTGCCAGCTCTGCCGATTGCCTGCATGCGTTTAACCGATAGAATATGCTCATCCTCAGTTGTCCACCACGTCCTCTTCCCATCCTGCGGAAGATTTGGGAAGAAGAAGTAACCGGCTACTGCAAGTGGGAGTGTGATAATTCCATCGATGATGAAGAGCCAACGCCCTATGAAATAGGCCAACGATTAGTGTTGGCCTTTGCTGGAAAAGTCTCTTGGAAAAGTCCAAAGTGATCAAGGGTAAATGCAGCGTTTATCACTTACAGCCCGCACGCCCATGCACACCGTCAAGGTTTGTGTATGCAGCAGCCTGAAGAAGACCGCTGAACATAGACCCAACTGAGCCAGCTATCCAGAACAACATGGCCCGTTTCCCAATTTCCCGGGGGGTGTACCATGATCCTAACATATAATGAATCCCCGGGTAGAACCCTGATCTGTGGATGGAGTCAGCGGCTCTGTTCAAACCAGTACGTGGCGGCAGAGGAGCGGCAAGGTCAACTCACTCAAAAAATCCTACAAAAAACCGCAACACGTAGAGACCACGGTAAGATTGAACAGCCGAAGTGCAAATGGTTGCGATACCCCATCCAACTTCGAGGGAGGGAATAACCCATCGTGGTGAGATCCGAGTAAGCAATAAGTTGGATGGAATTTGACCGATCACATAGCCAACGGTCCAGATAGAAGTGCCTATCCATGGAGTCAGCGACGGCCAGGTGAAAATATCGGGGAGAGGGAAGTTAGCCGAACAAAATAAGAGAACTGCTTACTGGTGACGAGCTGATTTCCGTACATTTCGAGGTCCTCTTCCATACCGCTCAAGAAGGCATTGTTGACATTAGTTTGGTCGATGTTCTTTAAGAAGTAGCCTATCGAGGCAAAGGTCAGGATAAACGCGTCAACTTTGAAGAGCAAGCGGCGTTGATCTGGAGGAAGCTCCCACGCGTCCCAAATGTAGCCTCTCCAAGTTTGAACTGGTTTGACGACGACTTCATGGTTGGTACTGTCTGACTGAGCTTCGACAAGGGGTACATAGCCCTCTGAGCTACGACCCTGCACTTCCGTCATGACTGAGAGCGTTTTAGAAGAGTGTCTTTTCTGGTATTTCCAAGAAAGAGGAGTTTAATTGCAGAGAGCGACTGCCAGGGCCAACGTTGTACTGAATCAGGTGGTCGCCCTATGCGCTCATCATTCCCACTAATCGCGTCAGTCAACCGGCCGCATGCTATTGGCTCCCTGCTGTCATCTGGGCGACAATGTCGCGCTTGATTACGAAGCAACCTGGTCAAATGCGACTGATGTGTTTCAGTTGACGGATAATTGTTATGGAGTATCCCGTGCATTGTTGCTGCCTTGGCTGCTATCGAGTTAGGTTGCTGGAGTTCTGGCCATGAAGCACAGCTACGCGGTCCAACACTGGACTCACTGATTACAGCCCAAACTAGCTACTCCAAATTTCTTGGCCCCCCTCCCTTTCTGACGGGCTGTTTTGTTTTAGTAGGTTTGGTATCTGAATAGAATGCAACACAGAGGATGTCTCCTGGGCTTTGGGAGCAGTAGGTTGCGTTCCCGTCTCTTTGCAGGAGGCCTATTGGGTCAATGCTTGAGGTGATATTTCAATATTATGGGCCATGGATGCTTGTGGTTTCCATCGCATGAAATGTGACGGTTACGGCTTAAATCGGCCGTAGACATTGTCGAAAATAGTTCACGAAAAAATATAGGCGACTCTCAGCAGGTTTTGGTGCAACATGCATAGCAGGCACGCCAACTAAATGTCTCACTGCGCCATACTTTGCCAGAAATATCAGACGTAATTGGCGATGATCAAACAGACCCCGTTGAGTGTTAGGGTTGAGACAGTCGCACTCGAGTGTCGGAATGTCGCTTAGAGTTCGGACTGCCTGAGTGCCTTGCCGAATGCGGACGAGTTTCAAGACTGCTTGTATCAAATAATAACCTAAGAAGCGGCAACAGCTGTAGAAAACCCAGACTTCTGTATGTTTCACGAATCAGGCATGTCTCTTCTAGACTCTTGTCGCCTGTTGGCTACAGAAGAGACCAGGTTGTCGCTGAGGCCTTCAGCGCGAGACAAAGGCAAAACGCAAATAGCAATCATATGTGGCCCTATCATCATCCGCCTTCTCTGATACCGCTCCATATTTCGAGGCTGTACTTCCTCCACAATGCACTTTACTTGAGAGATGAATATCTATGATATAGATATGAGAAAACTGGACTCGCTCTTCTTGCATTTAATATGGAAGTGCTATGTGAACCCTACTTTTTACCAACATGCTGCTACCTCACAGTCATCCGTATTATGTGATGGTGTATCCTCCGTCGACCCGGAGGTCTGCGCCAGTGACATATGAAGCTGCGTCTGACAACAAGAAGGTGACGGGGCCCATCAGATCTTCAGGCTGGCCCATCCTGCCCTGCGGAATGAGAGACACCCAAGTCTTCTTGAGTTCCGGGTTATCCGCTAGGATCTTTTTCGTCCTGCTCTGTGTTAGAACTGACCGGCCTTGGATTACCCAGTGAAACACTTACAACGCTGTTAACATATAGCCAGGAGAGATGCAGTTTACGCGAATTCCAGCATGAGCCCATTCGACGGCCAATGAGGCGGCGAGATGCCTGACTGCAGCCTTTGCTGCGTTGTAAGGGCTGTGTTTTTATCACTGTCAGTTCCTGAGAAATAACCAGATAATTGCCATGTCACTTACGCCTGTGGTTGGGGGACATTTACAATCGCCCCTGACATACTACCAATGAAGACGATGCTTCCAGGAGCCTTTCGCTCCATGAGATGTTTGGCGACAGCCACGGCGAAGAGATAGGTGCCGTCCACGTTGACACCCCAAAGCTTGCGCATTCGATCAATCGGGTAGTTAATTGCGTCAAAGTTTTCTGTGAACCCGGCTGAGGTTACGAGACCATCAATCTTTTGGTAGGTGTTGAGAATCTCGCGAATGCACTTGTCTACGGATTCTGGCTTTGAAACATCCGCGTAGTGCGCCGTAACTCGGGGCAGTCTAATTTCAATGAGTTAGGAAAATGTGCCACGAAAGAGCCGTGAAAAAGCTGACCGTTCGCATCCCGGGTTCTCCTTCTTGAAAGCGTCAATCAGCTCATCAACCTGGGACTCTGCTTCATCCTCTGAATGCCGTTAGGAACCTTGTGACCACTGTCTTGGGCGAGAGGCTCACTGTTCAAATCGACAATTGCAAGATCGGCTCCGGAATAAACGCAGCCTTGGCCCATGACAAGACCCAGGCCTCTCGCACCTCCTGTGATTACGATCACTTTGCCTTCGAGAGAGAGGGACGCCAATGTCGGCTTGGAGAACTGCCCTCCCTGTCCGATCACCGGCTTGCTGGATGGGAGCTCATTGTGCGGTGGGTATTCAACCTGGACATCAGGGTCCGTGCGAGAAAAGGAAAGAGTTCTCTCAGGAATTGGGAGCGGAGGAGGAACCATTGTGGATCAATTGATTAATAGATAGAGTGAAGTTGCGGATGGAATTGAGCACACTGCTCTTGGAGGTAGAGGGGGCGGAAACCGCCTTATACCTATTGCCACCCACCTCCAAAAACATGCAACATCTCGAGCCCTAACGCGTGTCTCTCAACGTGTTACGATGTCTGTCAAAGTCACGACTCGGGTCTGTTCCAAACACCCAGGCCGCGCTAGTGATAGTCACAAGCCCTCTGCATTGGCCGCTGACCCAGTGTAAGAGTTCGAGTTTCCAAGACACTTTCATGATGCTGACGAAGAAAGGTGCCCAATCCCAGGTTTCTCGCCGGTTGGGAAAAATGCGGCGATGTTTGTCCGACAGAGCCGATTGGACATGGAATGGCGGTAAGTTGGCCAAGTGATCGTCGATAGTACTCCATACAGTATGTATTGAGTTTGGGGTTTTTCTGATGCGGCCGGGCCTGGGAAAAGGGGAGCCGGTAAGCGAGATATCGACATGGCAATCAGTGGCCCACTTTGGTGTCTTGTGATGGTCTCTCTGGCGAGTCTCGACAAATGAAAATATCCACCCCCACGGCGCCCCCGAAGTCGCTTGGTCACGCTCGCAGTCAGACATTTCCTCACCATTTCTGTGCTTATCCTTATCGTGGATTCTCCATGCTTGCACGTCTTCTCCTCGGCTGTATTGGCAATATCGATGCTGTCAGCTAAAACGAGGCTATTGCCAGCTTCCCAACTTCAAACATAGGGGAATTGTCGTGGTCAAGTTAACGTTTCGGCATGACATCACTTCCCGTTGCATTTTAACCACAGGCCAGTGAAAAGATTGAGGCCTTTTCACTAGTAGCGTTTAAGTTCACCCGAACCCGTTTCTCCATGCTTGAGCTTGAGGCTTAACCGTGCAGTTTCTTATGAGTTCAGACATCTCAGTGCAACCGTAGGTGCTTGATTTAAGGCTTTTTCGTCGTTGCACGCAGAGCAAAGACGAGGATCATTGCACTCATTTCTGACAGACACTGCCTGGGTGTGCACACATTCGTAACCATGCTTTGTGCATAGGGGTTCAGCTCTGGTAGTGCTTAGGCCAGTACTATAAGCGCAATACTCAGAACCTCTTGGTACATACGACCATACCCACCGGAGAACTCGGGATCCCGTCTGCTCTCCCATAGATAAGCCGATGAGGGGCGGATTAGTAGTTGGGTCGGTGACGACCAGCGAATCCCCGCTGTTGTATGTTTTTTTGCCCCGTAGACCACTCCGAGCCAACCTGCATCATACTATCTCAAGAAACGGATAGAAAGAAGTATGAACATCATCTTTTTTGTTCTTTCATTATCATATATTTATAGTCCTTAGTTGAGTGGATTACAGTCTTTGAGTGGTGACTCTATGAGATGGGAATCTTGCCGCCTTGACTCTAGCAGCCCATCAGTGATCAAAAGGTAATTCCATAGATGCCTTCGCCTTGCACAGCCTTTCCTCCGTCGTAGGTCACACGCCTCCAACCCTCATCGCGTGATGCATCAGCTATCCATTCCACAGTCGGGAAATACCTCTCGTTCTTCTTTACGGTAGCCACAAACGGAGCACCAGCATAGTCAACAGCCTTGACAGTAAAGTCTGGGGAATATGTTGTCAGAAAACAGTCATTGTAGAGGCAATCATCTTTGGAGACTCACAGGTGTTATCAGGAATGGCAGCCACGACGGGAACGAGAGACTCTAGATCTGGCGTGGGTATGCTGTTGATGTGGGTAATGAATCTGGTGGCGTAGACGCTGTAAAGAGCGGCGGGAGACCCATGAAGCCAGGTAGTGATGTAGACTTGGCTCGGCAGTTTCTTGATCGATTGTACGACAGTACGGTGCGGCTTCTGAACCGTAAGGCCGCAAAAGTTGACGACATGGGATGTCTCAAAGTCGTCTTCCAGTAGTGTGTCGAGCTGCAAGTTGACCTGCTTTCCACTGCGAACAATGACGGCGTCGAGCTTCTCGTGCCAATACATGACCTCCAACTCGGGAAGCTGGGTAATCAGATCGCCGTTGAGTGTCAGCAAAACGTCCCCTTCGAGCAATTGGTATGGTGCTTGGCCAAAAATTCTCTTGACAGTGAAGAGCCGATGTTGCACTGATTTCTTTCCAACTTTCTGGATCCACTCTTCAGAAACGCCCATCACGCGGGCTTCCATCATCGTGATAGCCTCGAGCTCGACTGGAAGGCTTCTTAGCTTTGGGATTGTTCCTTGGACGAGTTTTGTGGTCACCGGGAGGAGGGCGAGAGAACCCAGTCCGAAGCTGGTCTCCTCCTCGTCATCCCTCTCGTAGACCAACCAAATCGCCTGGACAACCCCATCTTCAGTCATGAGGACTCCGCTTGTGCATTGTGCGCTGAGTCTACTGTCGACGTCGATTCGGTCCAGGTTAATCGGACGGCATTTGGGAGGGTTGGGTGGAGTACGCTCAAGAGGCATGACTCTGGTAACTGTCGTCGAACTGTAAACCATCTCCCCGTTCCCGTTGTGTCCAACAAAGAGGGTAGAAGCTCCCTGTGAGATCTGCTCTGTGCTGAGCTTTGCGCTTCGTACTGGCGCATCAACGAGGCTGGGGTCGTATTTGATGACAGCATAGTAGTGAGAAGGGTGAAGGAACACGAGCTTTCCTGGGATTAGGACCGAGTCGGCAAAGGTAAGCTCAATATCGCAGAACTTGGTCGGCACGATGTTCCTGGCAACAAGGACCAGGCCCTTGTCAGCGTCGATGACAAGACCCATGCCGCCCTTTTCATATACAGATTGCCCATCAAGCAACAAAGCTGTAGAGTACTTGACGTGAACAAAGCTCCTCACAACATCAGCAACTGCCCGATGAGGGACATGGGTGAGAGCAGCAAAAGATGCAGTGAGAGGCTTTGGTGGTACTGCGGGCAACGCTTCTGCCAGTATGTCAACATCCCATGCCCCCGTGGAGTCGTTTCGCTTGAACATCCTCATCTTCCCAAACCAGTGTCGATCAACAGATACGACAGCTGTGTGGAGGGTATGCCAGTCCCACAAGTATTTGAACGAAAGGACGACCCGCGCTCTGTCGGGGATCTCCTTCATTATCTCGATGAAGGTTGCGAGGTCTGGCGTGTCCTTGTAGCTGATGCTCTGGATGACAATGTCATTGCGAACTGATGGATGGAACGGGCCGGATTCGCAAACGTAGACCCCACGGCAAGCAATTGTGTATCTCTGAGCTACTTGGTAGGAGAGATCATGGAATGATGCGCCGCTGACAGCCAGAAATCGATCAGGTGTTACCTCGTTGAGATCTTGGACCAGGATGTCTTCTTCGACATCCTCTCCATCTCTTTGAAGCAAGAAGTGAAGCTTTTCCCCAATGTTTTCGTCCAGCACGGTATTGAATTGGAGGAACTGAGTGACCAACACGCCATTGATCTTGATCAAGATGTCGCCCTCCTTTATCTTGCCGTCCGATGGCCCCTCTGGCAGGACAGTTTGCGCCACGAGCATGTTGTTTTCCCTCGGAAAAGCCTTGCGTGCAATTGTCTCCCATTCGGAACTAAGGCCTAGCCGCCGACACTCGTCAAAGGGCTTGAGCTGGAAGACGCACTGAACTTCGCCTCGCAGGACGGGCAAGCCTTGCTGAATCCTGTTAAGAGCACGCAGCGGACCGTCGAGAGGGAGGAAGTAGTCGGTGGAAGCACCGTCACTTCGCCCACCAGCCTGAAGAGCGATGCCATAGCCATCAACATTGACAACTGGACTTCCTGAGCTGCCTCCAGCGGCTGAGGCGTTTGCTTGGTAGTAGCAGGTGTTGAAGTCCATGTACCCTTTGTACAGCGGAGCATTCCGGTCAAGGCGGCTGATGAAACCTGACAGAATACCAAGTTTTTCGCCTCCATCGTTTCCGATGACTTTGATTTCCACACCGACTGTATTGATGATCAGCCTGAAGATCTCTTTTGCTCGTCCCATGGTGTTCGCCCTTACCTTTGGCAAGATCGGGCCGAAGTTTGATAGCTGCCAGCTTCATGTGCTTGACCGCTAGGGGGTCGAATTTCAGGAAACCAAAGTCGTGCACGGGATCACGATAGATTGGGAATGCGTCGACCTCTTCTTGGTTGTTGAAGAGAATGTACCCCGTCCATGGTCCAGTTCCAACAACGTGTCGATTTGTGAGAACAATGCTTTGGCCGTGTCAGCAGCAAATTCCGCTATCCAAGATTTGAATCTTACCCCTTTTCAGCGTCGACAATGAAGCCAGTTGCCTCGCTTGATCCGGAAATGTTAGTATCGAACGAGTATGGATGGCAGAAGCGGATAGAGACGACGCTCTCGACCACAGTCTCTATTGCCCTCTGCCATGCCTCACTCTCTCGCTCCGACAAGAGCCCAGACTTGAGCAGACCAGCACTCTGGACGGGTGTGGACTCGACAGCGGGCTCAGCATCTCTCTCAGGTGCTTGTTCTGTTGGCCGTTGATGGTTATCTGTTGGGATCAATGCATCCTTGGGATGCGCCGCCAGCGCTTGATCAATAGTCATCTCCAAGCATGCCTTACGGGGTAGCAAAACCACTGGAGCCGTAAACAATGAAGAGAATTAGTTTCCGATGATGCTTCTAAAGCTCGGAAGTTTTGATGCGTCTAGGCTTGAAATAGAAGCTTCAAGGGCAGGGGTCAAAGTGCAGAGTCTTTATAGGTTCTTTGTCTGGTTGGTAGGTATGTGACTCAGGTAAGGTGTGGTTGATTCCATCTCGAGCGGGCGACAACGTCAGCCCACAGTTGCCTCGTGTGCGGCCTAGCGGGGAAGAGGGCTGCGGGCCTCATCAGCTGCAAGAAACAAAGGGCTGCTTGAAAGGTGCAGTCATTGGAGCCAACGAGCTCGAGCTGTGTGGCCGCAGCAATAATCTTGGTACCACAAAAGTGGATAATTCTGACACTTGGCTCACTGGTGGAATGGGGGACATGATAGGCTATTGTGTTAGGCAACAATGCCACTGAAATGTGTCCAAAAGGGCGAGTGACTTGGGTCAGGTGGCTGTCGTCTTTCAGCCTCACGGCGACCGGCGAGTCGGTGCGCCCATCGGGAGAAAACGGTGCTTATGGACTTTGGTATGCCTTGAGCGGCATGATTCTTTGTCCCCCGCGTCCAATAGCCCTACTAAATTGCGTCATACGGGTGGCTGTGCAGCGTCGACACTACCATCGTCTTACTCCATTGTCTGTGTCGTGATTGGGTATACGGCCAAGCATGCAACAATGCATTCTGTCCTCTCAGATGGTTGGAAACAAGTCCCGTGAGACCATCTACCTGAAAATCAAACAGGCATCACCATGGTGTGTTCGCTTGAGTACGATTGGCTTGTGTTACCATGATCAACAAGCATTCTGTTGACCGCGACCACGGCTCCGTGTTTCGGGTAAAGGGTTCGTGTAGCCTGGCAGGGCTTGGAGAAAGCATGCGGTTTCACCAAATTAAAGAGCTTTTCTTAATGTCAACTGACGCCTATTTTTTCTCTCCCTCCATGGCCATCGCTATAGTTGCTCCCAAATAACTACTCTCTGCAATTTGCACTTGTGATGGCCGTAAACACCATACAAAAGCTAAACGTCGCCCATCGCGGTCACTAGGTCTACTGAGTGAGGCAGATTGCCATCCAACAACTCATGCAGACGTTCACGATGAGAGCACTTCAAAGAATAAATTCCATATCGTGTAGTAATATTCCTACGCCGTCGAGTCATATCTCTATAGCATATCAATGTTGTTGTTATTGGAGGCCAACCGTAGAAACCAATCGGCTCGTAGATACACGTTTGGTTCCCTTTGGCTGCCCAGACTTGAAAGCCCCCAAGATCAGCTTTGGAGCCGATTTAAAGCACGCAGAAGCAGCTCTTCACATATCCCAACTTTCTCCAGGTTAATTTCGTGCCTTTGCGTCCGTGTAGTTATCGGGAGGTCGGAGGCCGACTTAAAGCCTCTCGGCAGGTCTATGAGAGGATTTGTCAACGAAGATCCCAGGTGTTTCATAGATGGACTGGGAATGCTGCATTTTTATGCGTGAATGAGTTTATTCTGGGGACATAACATAAACAGTCTTCATACTGTTCGTCGAAAAGCCAGACTCATTTCTTGGAGGATATGGTGGTGGCATCAGCCCATGGCGGGGGAAACACCACAGTTCCAAAAAATACGGCGTCCATGTCCAACTGCATAGTGGTTTCTTCTAGCACGGTCGTGATCAGGGACTTGAATGTGTGGGTCCAAATTGGCACGTCGTGTAGAAAGAAAGTAGCTTTGCTGCTCTTTTTAGTTGTCTGAAGATCATGGGGGTTCTCTAGTTGTTTTCATGGATAACAAAGGTTAACCGCCGAGAGCGAAATGGATCAATCAGGCGTTTATTCATGCAAAGGTATATCCTCGTTGAAGCATCTAGCCTTGTAATCATTTCGTCGCTGAGCATAGAGACGTCTATCCCCTCACTTCAAAGGCTGTGAATCTATACGCACCAGTGAATCAGAGTAGCAGGGTCATATCAAAATGTGAAGGCATTCAACAGGCTTTGTAGCTTCCGTGCCAGAACCTAATTGCTGGCTGGGCTTTCTACGCGAGAGGGCAAGGCCAAGGCAGATTAGGTGTCGCTGGCCAAAATGAAGCTTCCAGATCTAGGTTTTCTACTATCCCAACTATGCCCTTAGATAGTTATACTCACAAGCTCTCGAGATATAAATGGTGACTCTCAGCCCAATACGTCTACGGCGGGAAGGCATGGTCTCTTGGCTGCGCCAACTCTACAACATCCCTTACCCCTCGACCATGGCAAACAGGCACTCAACAGCCCCCGCCATTTGTCGTATTCGATCGGGTATCCATTACAAAATCCCCGAATCCCCTGGTTGGCGTCAACATCAAATGTGGAGCGCCTTCCACTAGGAGATCGGATGTTGAGCCGTCTGGGCTCACATGGAGCATTTGCTCAGTTTCATCTCATACCATCCGTTCCAATACGATTCAGGGCTTTTATCGGTCAAGGTGGCACCCATGCGCACTGGGATGACTGCTTACAGTGGGCAGCTGTCATTGCGTTGTGGGTAGAATTTCAACGCGCAACGGGATTGGTTCTTTTTTTGCGAGCTGAAGTTGTATCAGACCATCATGGAATTGTTTAAGAGGCCCCCTGCATGCCCTTTCTGATCCTCCTATGCTCCCTCTTCCTCTTTTGTCCTTTGTACTTCGTTCCAAAGTGAATATCTACTGTTTCTGGATCAACGGCCGCTTTCAACAGTTGTCAACATGTCGCCAGATCAGTTGCTACAACCCGAGAAGACAAACATGGGAGTTTCAATCTCGGGAGACAAGGGATCGAATGAGTCGCCGTCTTGGCCAGGGCATCCTCGGCCTGTTCCAAGCTCGATATACGCCTCTATTTGTCGCGCCGCGCCCTACCTACCACAGCTTGTGATCCCAGTTCCATTCCTTGGTAGGTTTGCACGCCCTCGTCGACAGTGTTGCACGGGTTACTCACTTGCTCAGTCCTGGCCGGTTTGGTAACTCGATTGGACTACCAGCCCATCTCTTCGTACGGCGATGGAGTACTCGAGGGCATTGGGCTGGCATCAACCTTTTGGCCCATTGCTTTCTCCGCTGTCCTCGGTGCCTTGATTCGAACCATCGCCTTGTTCAAAGCAGAGCGTGGGACCAAGCTTGGTGTAAGTGATCCACTAGATCTGTTAACTCGCTCATTTTGTCACTCGAAGCTTTAATCTGACATTAAACCTTTCTCTAACACTGCCTAGACCCTTGAAGTACTGTTGAGCAGCCAGACATTGGTCAGCGCGCTCAAAAGCCCATTTGTTGTTCGCATCTTCACTTTCTGGACTCTCGTCCTCGGATTCATATGGGTGATTAGCCCAGCTGGTGGCCAGGCAGCCTATCGAACTGTCCGCCCGGCGTCCCTCATCGAAACGACGACCCACGACTTGATGTACAGCCCTGCAGCGGATATTGGATTGCCTTTTAACAGGATACTTTGGGCGAGCAGTTCTAATCTCGGGACCCAGCTTGGAAGAGTATACGCCATGTTTGGGGCTGCAATTTCTGCATCCAATGCTATTGCCCAGGCTTCCAATGGATCAAGCCCTACGTTTGATGCTGCGGTACGAGGACTTGGGGGTGTCGATACGGCCATTACAGCTGCGAGGATGGATCTCTGGCAGAATGTTCGAGTACCCGAAATCACTATCTTGCCGGGTTACAACTCACAAGACCCCGACCGCTGGCTCCAAGTTCCTACCGACCGTCTAATAACGTACGAGTCTCTTGTTGGGGTCCCTGTCCGAGGCATCCCACAGGAAATTCCAGGCAACATTAGCTTCCAGCTTTCGACAACTTATGCAACGCTAGAGGTATCTACATTTGGTGCGATCAGCATCAGCGTCGCGCCTGTCTTTACTTTCCAGTGTTCATTACTGACGTTTCATCAGTGCTCTCCCAGGTTTAACACGACGGCATGGCGTGAGGAAACCCCTGACGCATTGCTTCTTCACAAGGCAGTAAACGGCAGTATAACAAACGAAAAGAGGATGGGCAATTATGTCAATGGCTTTCAACAGATTTACATGGATACCCCGTCTCCCGTTTCCGGCTTCAATTTTTCAACCAAAAACCACACAAGCCAAGGGCCCATCACTCAAGGTGCTCTGGTGTTTGGGACCAAGGCGAACTCGACTATCTGCGACGTTGGCCACATCTATGTTGATATTGAAGTCCAGTGCCAAAGAGAACAGCGACTTGGCCAGATGGTGTGCAGATCCGACAAGATGCGACATTCGCCAGCTAAACCAGTGCCCTTCCCTGACGACCAAATGATCACCAAGATCAACCAAACTGACCCAGGGGCCCCAGCTGCAGGATATTTTGTGGCCTTTCTGCCCTGGATCGCAAGCTCCTATCATTCTGGCAACCGATCCCCTCTCGAGAACTACCTAGCTGACCCAGCTCGTGGTATCGAAGGGGACGCCGTGGCGCTCACCGATGAATATACGCGCTTGCCGCTGAAGGTGTTCGCTCAGCGTCTGGCGATGGTTATGAACACCGCACTACGCATCTCTTACGATATGCCTTCTATCCTTGGCTTCACCGATCTCAACATCACTGAGTCTGCTGCTCTTACCGGCATGGAGCCCAAGTACGGCAGCACAACGGGAAGCTTTAGCACAGCCACAGTAGTGTACCGGGTCCAGCACAAATGGATGGGGTTGTACATCGCCTCACTTGTCGTGATGAGTATATGTGCAGTTGCTACCGTCGTTTTGAGGCTTATAATCCGTGCCCCAGACTTCCTCACAAACGTCGCCGGCTTGACTCGCGACTCTCCGTATATCAATGTCCCTCCAGGGGGAAGTACTTTAGATGGTGAGGAAAGGTCACGTTTACTCAGGAACCGGCGGCTCAAGATCGTCGACGTGCACCCTGAGAGGGATGTTGGGCACATTGCTTTTGCTGATGACATGGGTCAGATGGCAACCAAGAGGTTCGGAATGGTGGACAGAGTGTATGCCTAAGCCTCAAAAGAGATTGATTGTGAATTCATCATAGGCCTCGGGGAGCTAGAATAATACTGTACTTGAGCTGAAATGGTTGGTATGAACACGTACGGAGCCGTCTAGGAGGTGTTTGGAGTTCAGTGTGTTGCCAGCGTAGCACTTATCAAGCACTTAACAGGGTCTCAGACATTTGAAGCAACATAATTCACGCAGAGAGTACTTGGGAACTGCTAACCAGCAGTTTATCACCTACGACTCTTTGATACTATCATATACCGTTTCTTATCTCATTGGAAAGTCTCCTCAAGCCAGTCCAGAACATCCAGGCCGAACTCAGCCGGCTTCTCGATGAGTGCCCAATGCCCTCCTTCTCTTGTTACACTCTTGACCTTTGGCAAGTATCCTGTATCAATGCTGGGTTGCAGTGCGGCTGTTCTGCATACAAAATCCTGATCCCCACCCCAAAAAAAGGCCGGCACATTGACTACTTTTGCGTCTTCAGACACCAGCCTATAATCAGCTTCGCTCTGCTCGGGCACCAAGAACGCCTTATACCAGCAGCTAGGCGCATCAAAGCCATGTGGCTTTCCCAACCGGTCCATGAAATCTTCCTTGTGTTCGGCAGCAGCGTAAGGAAGAGTGGGCTGGGTGTGACCCTCGGTGATGAACTTGCGCATTCCACCGGGGCTACACCAATTCGCGAGCCAGGTATAAGGGTCGCCAAATGCAACGCTATACACAGACTCGAGATTCTGCCCCATGATCTTGGGCGCGTCGTCCGGGGTGAAGAAATGCCAGTACTCATATATGCCGAAACCATAGGCCTCCCTTGTTAACTCGTTGACAGCATTGAGATCGAACTTCCCACTTGGTGGGATGTAAGAAACGTTGACCATTATAAGGCCTGTTACCCGAGAGGGGTGGAGGTTGTACAACCGCTGGGCAAGGGCGCTGCCCCAGTCATGGCCCACGGAGATGACGGTGGACAGTCTCTCTACGTCGAGAATCTCGGTGATGTCGGCCGTCATATGTTGGTATGCGTACGAGGCGACATCGGTAGGTTTGGAGGTTCCGCCGTAGCCCAAGCAGTCTGGGGCAACAATTCCATAGCCATGCGGGACAAGGAAGTTGTTAATGAGGCCGGCCCAGAGTCGTGCAGCGTCGGGCCAGCCGTGGAAGAGGATGAGAGTAGGCTTGGAGCCCTGTGCGGGGGAAGTGTAATAGGTGTATGTGAAACCACGAGAGACTTCAAGAGTCTTTTGGGTAAGCTTTGAAAGATCCATAGCCAACTTCTGGTCTTTTGAAAGGGAGATTTGCGAGGAATATGTCTAAACTAGTAAGTTGACAGGAGGAAATGCCTCGAGCTGTACGGTATATGTAGAACTCAGGAAAGAGTCCGAGCCTGTTCACTCGAGTCCTCCATGGATTAGCCCCAATGTCATTTGAGTTCACACTAATGCCTCGTGTGGGGCCGGGGTCCTTAATTCTAAATTATAAGGTGACACGAGGGTGCAAAGTTGGGTCGCTCATGATGATCTTGGCCCCGTAACTTTGTCGGGGATTTGTCCCTACTGAGGTTGTGATCAACTTCTGTCCCACTAGGCGTGACCCAATCGCCTATCATGAGCTTCAATGGTCGATCTGGGCACATCGGTCTCGATACAGCCATATAGCGCGCTTGCGAGGTGCGTATACGAGGAGTCTTGCGTGATGCTCTGCGAGTATCCTGTTACACAAGGATTTCATTCGCAGCGTCCTATCTGAGAGGTGTCTCGCAAAAGTACCATGCAGTGAGACTGCGTTTAAGAGCCACTATCAAAGCAAGAGCCAGTAGGCGGATGGTGGGAAAAGAAAAGGTGAGAACAAAGGGAGGCTTTCAAGAGAGGCCAGAGAAATAGAACTATTATCACTCTTTTCATTCAGTAAAACCCAAATTGATTATTAAACACATGTTTATGAGGAACGATGGAAGATTGATATCGGATCTCGAGTCAATTCGCCACTGTCATTGGAGAATGGCCATATATTGTTCAAATTAGTCCCAATCTTTTCAACAAGCTACGCCACGCCCAACCTCTGTCTTCCTTTCAATATTTTGCTCTGCTGAAATGTAACAACTATCACCATAGCATCAGCCTTGACATGACGGAAATATTTTATTTAAAGGAATGGTGGGTTGTTGAGGAATCACCCCTATTACACAACAAAATCATAAACATGATTCAACGGTGCTCTAGTTGTCCCTAAACAGCCAGGCGAACCTTCAGCTTGTCACCTCGAACAATTTCATCTTTCTTGGCCATCAGCTCCGGCAGATCCCACGTAAGGTTGATATATCGTCCTGCTAGCCACGATCGCCTTTGGGACGTGAGGAAAACCAACGAGTCCGCACTGAGCTCCGGGGTTTCGACAAAGACTACAAAGTATAGTTAGCAAACGTAGGTACGCGAAATATCTTAAGATCCTACCTGGTCGGTACACAGGGGGGAGATCGTCGACGCTGCCCATTGTTGTTGGGACGTTGCCAGGATGGATGCTGTAGGCCAGAATCCCATCATTCTCATGCTCGGCGCAGGTGAACTCTGTTAGTCTCAAGACGGCCAGCTTTGATATCTGATACGCGCTAATTGTGGGAGTCACACAATGAGCCCCAACACTGCAGACGTTGACGATAGTCTTGGACTCGCCCTTAAGTAGCAGAGGGAGCAAGGCCCGCGTCACGAGATACGGTCCAAACACATTCACTGTGAGCACCCTCATCCACTCAGCAGGGTCAGATTCCAGGATTGGCTGCATCGAGAGAATGGCAGCATTGTTGATCACGATATCCAGATGTCCGAATGCCTGCTTGACTTGTTCTGCCAATGCTTCAACGCTCTCTGGGTTGCTGCAATCGGACTGAATCGCCAGGATTTCGGGCTCTGAGTGACCGACCTCGCGGGATGTCGATTTGATTGCTTCAACGGTGGTTGACATGTCTGATCTGGCAACGATGGCAAAACGAGAAGTTCCCGCCTTTGCAAATGATATGCCCATGGCTTGGCCAAGGCCCCTGGATGCTCCGGTAATTAAGACTGTCTTTCCACGGAGATCCAATTTAGTCGGATCTATGGCTGGATAAGTGTCACAGTGTACGACAGAAGTCATATCATAGTCGGCTATGTTGGGATTAGAGCATATCGACGCATATGTGGAGTTCAGTGACATACCAGGGCCCTCCAAGGGGTTTGGCGTACCACGGGGAGGAGGCATGTTGAGTTACTTGACGATGATGATACTTTGAACTCGCGTTTTCGTGTTGTTATGAAAGTTGAGCTCTGGTCGTTGTGTGAAAGCATATCTGGCATCAGGGGTACTTATATGTCCCAGCTCTAACAGATTTATAAGCGCCGACGGCCTTGTTATTGACACTGAGGCCGACGGAAGTTCCGTTTCTAAGACAGGTGCAAAGAGATGATCATCAGTGGGGTATTTCAAGTCACAGTTAACTACATCTTCCACTAGGCACACTTCAGAAGCTATTTTTACTTCATTCTATCTACCGTCTAATCTAAGTTGAAAATGCGAGCTCTTCCAACGCACTGCTCCAAACGACGTCCCCAAACACGTCTGGTGCAATATCTTCGTGCGTCTGAAGGCCCTGTGGCACAGAAACACCCAGGTCATCAGTCACACCTTCTGTGCTAGATACCCCAAACTGCATACTATTCCCGGCCTCATATGTTATGGACCTTGGTACCTCATAGAGGCCAGAGCATTTCTCCCGTAAATATGCTTCGTACGTGGCCACTACGGCGCCCACCATGCCCGAAAACATTGTCGTCACATCTATCTGATCGTCCGCAGCAGATATAAAGGCCGTCAACCCTTGAAACTTTCGCTGCAGCTCCTTCCCAAGGGATGATAGGCGAATCACCCTCTCGACAGCCATATGATCACCAGCCGTGATGGTGATATTACTTGCGTGGTCGTCTCTCAAGGCATTGCCTCCGCTCTGCGGCTCCAACAGGAAACTGGCCGAGTTGGAAAGACAAGACAGGGCTCGACAGATCTTGGCATAAGTGTAAAAGGTGAGATACCAGACTTCTTGTTCTGGGCACTTGATCACTTTGTCGATGAGTGATTTGCAAGAAAGCGATAACCTCCGGAGCATGCTTTGCCTTTGGCCAAGTGAGGTTGGAGAGCTGTCCCAGAAATCGTGATGAAGCGAAATCTCCGAAAGCAACGTCTCGAGGAGATGAAACTCCAATCGCAACGCAACTAGAAATGGGGTAAATATGAGACAGTTACCAAAGAGAGTCTGCTTTACGTACGGTTTTGTTGGAGCTCCGGTAACAATGACCTCTTCAAGCCATTCAACTCACGGGTGAAGGCTTGCACGGTCACGGTACTCACAAACTCATCGCGGATCTCCGTGTGGTCCAAATCATCATATGCAAAGGTATCGCATATGCGGCGAGATAACTCGTTAGTTTGAACAAAGTACGATATCAGATGATCAGTCGGATACTCCGGGTTCGTGGCAAGAATTTGACGAGCCTTTTCAATGTATCTTGTGTGTTGCATTGCACAGCGAGTTCTAAACTTGGTGGAAATCCTGTTTCATCAGTCCCTGGCGGTACGAGCAGGCATGGCAATGAGTTCTCACCAAGATGCTGTGCAAAACGTTCCCAACAGTGCTCGTAATTGATCAGTCGTGCGCGGAGACCTTCTGTAAGATTCCGTCTCATCTGGTCCGAGGTCAACCTTTCGTTTCCCATTGTCTGGGTTTTGATCCAGGCCGAGATTATGTACAAGTGCCACACACGACTGCGCGAGTTGGACAATTTGTTGCGTCTCTGGTAGAAAGTGGTATTGATACCAGGCCAGATAGACGAGGAGACCTTGCAAGAGCTCCAGGCTACTCTCTGACTCCAAGAGCACCCTTCTATGTGCTTGGATCCGAACCTCCTCGCCGAGTTGTCTCTGCAGTGAGCAGTCCTTAAAGAGCATGGACGCCATGATACAGAGAAAGAGGAAAGGGCTGTTCGATCTGAGCGAGTTGATATCTGTTTCCGCTTTGGGAAGAACGAAAGGGAAATGGTAAATAGCTTCGGTACGGTACTTGTCAAACAGGGTTTGGGCCAAGTCCAGAGTGACAAGGCCACGACCTATCACATCACGGGGCGCAACGTGTGTTATGTTGTGCTGCGGAGCCAATGGCAAAGTAGAACTAGTGATATCTGCAAGCCCGGATAATCCTTGAGATTGAAACTGCGAGAGAATCACACTCGATGAGCTGTACGATTGGTTATTAAGCAGAGATAACAAGGACTCGACTCTTTGCTCCAGCAACTTGACACGACTAAAGCTTCATCAGCATTCCTTAGAAACGGAGACACTATGAATAAAAGGCTCACGATGTGCCAGATGGGCTCTTTCTCTTATCCAGAACGTTTTGATACACACATCTCTTGCCGAGGCGATTGCACCGCTCACACTCAGTGGGAGAGATTGGGAGGCATTTAGACTTGCCAGTGGTGCAATTGACGCATGCCCTCCGTCTCACGCCGACGGTCGTCGGAGCTTGGGTGGAAGACATTTCGATGTTGGAGAGAAATGATAGATGCTAGCGTGGTGAGATTCATCTAAGAGTCTTGTCTCCTGGCCACCCAAGCAATGATTGCTACGTCATCAAGGATCGGAAGTTCCGTCGGCCAGATTACTCCCGAGAGCTGACGGAGTTAACAAAGACCGGTCCGGTCCGGGCGGCCTTGAGCGGGCTTTTGTGAACTAATGTCCGCTTATGTCCTTTTATGGCCGCTCTCGGCATTCCTCATCCGTCCGCCAATCCCCCATAGCTACCCCTACCTTGGGCGTGCTGCTCTCGCCCAAACGATACAGCACTGTTCCCTTAGATCCGTACCCATGGAGCGAATTCCCCGTCGACGGAGGCGACCGGCCCTTTCGTGCATTGAGTGCCGCCGCCGCAAGATCAGGTGCGACAGAGGACAACCTTGTCAGCATTGTGTCTCGGCCAAGCTGCAGTGTGCATACAGATTCTACCGCGAGTCTAAAGAGCATACCACAACCGTACAGCAGCCATTGAGTCCATCGACAGAGGGACTTTCGCCTGTTTCACGATTTCCGCACAGGAGCACCCCCGCAGGACAGACCGACGATCTCTTGAGCCTTCAAGTTACAACCGCTCCAGCACCAGAGCAGCTTGGTTCTTCACGGCTCAGTGCCAACGGCAGGAATGATGGGAACACACCCGCCAGTTCACATGACGAGGAGCCGGGCATCCACGATCTTCTACTCCGAATCCAGAGACTAGAGGATTCTTCATCATCAAACCCTCTCCGTGCTCTATCGGAAACCGGCCGGACCATTCTTGCTCGACAATCTGGCTTGCAAAACTCTCAAGTTATCTTGAACAAGACACAGATCTTGAGGTGGAGCCACTGGATGGGTACGGCACCAGAAGTATGAAATGCATTCCCTGCTCATGCATGCCACTGTCGCTAACAAGGACAAGTTTGAGCCCATCTACACCTGCTTCAACGCAGCCACCAACAATGACCAAGCAGCACTAGTTCAAGATCCATATCTACAAGCCGAGATTACACAGGTTGGCCAACTTCTCCAGAAATGTAAAGATGCAGCAAAGGTGATCAAAACGCGGCGGTTAGGCCTGCCTCATCCCGAGCCTGCTCGACCTCCCATCGCCCGCGAAGTGGCTGATGTGATGGTATCCCATTACTTGCAGACGTTTGAGATAACATACCGTGTGTTTCATATTCCCAGCTTCTGGGTTGAGTATCACAGATACTGGAGCGATCCAGAAAACTCACCTTTCAGTCTCCGTCTCAAAATACTTCTTGTCATCGGTATTGGATCCAGCATTTACGAACGCGGCGATGTACCCTCTGATCTTCGCGATACGGTCTGTCATTGGATTCATGACGCCCAGGCTTGGCTTTCTGGCCCCTTGAAGAAAGATCGCCTCGACTTGTCCGGGCTGCAAATCTACTGCCTCACCGTCCTAGCCCGCCAAATCTTCTCCATTGGTGGCGATTTGGCATGGATATCGGTGGGCTCCCTCGTGCATCGAGCCATGCAGGTTGGGCTTCATCGCGATCCCAAGCATCTTCCTCCTATGTCACTCCTCCAAGCCGAGCTCCGGAGAAGACTCTGGGCTACCATACTAGAAATGGCTGTTCAGTCATCTTTGGACACGGCGATGCCGCCGAGGATATCCCTTGATGAGTTTGATACAGAAGCGCCATCGAATATCAACGATGACGAACTGAACGAGGTATCAACAGCGATACAACCTCATCCAAAGACTACTTACACGCAGATGTCAATGCAGCTGATACTCCTCGATTCTCTACCGACCCGGCTGCGGATTCTCCAGCTTCTCAGCGGCCTCCACTCGGAACTCTCCTATGTAGACGCACTTGCACTAAGCTCCAAGGTTTCTGATGCTTGTCGGGCCTATAACCGCTTTCTGAAAGACAACGAGCCTTCTACATCTCTATTCCATCGGAACCTACTTGAATACCTTGTTCGCCGGTTTATGATCCCCTTGCATTATCCTTTCGCCAGCCAAGCTCATGTCAACCCGCTCTTTCACTACTCGCTCAAGGTCAGCTTGGACGCTTCAATGGCAATCATATCTCCTGAGCCGGATGATAGCTTTTCTCGGCTCATGTCTATCAACTCTGGTTTGTTCCGAGAGGGCCTTCGGTATGCTTTCACGACCATCACCTTTGAGCTCATCCAGCAGACTGAGTCGCAGCGGATCGACGGTACACTGGGACGCAGCTCACAGCACCGCGACTCTTTAAAACAAGCCGTGAGGGGAATGATGGACCTGTCACTGGAGCACATCCGCCAGGGAGAAACAAACATCAAGAGCCACATGTTTCTCAACATGATCATGGCTCTTGTTGAGGCCAAGGAGGGGGATGTTCCTCATGAACTCAGGGTTGCCCAAAGTGCAAGGGAAAGTCTGGAGCTATGTTTTGGTCTTCTACAATCACAAATCGGAACGCCTTTAGATCTGACATCTGGTCAGATGGGCCTTGTATCGACAGGTCTTGATGAGCAAGGAGGATCGATGCTGGACTTTGACCTGGATTTTTTTCTATCAGATACGGATTTCTCTTGATACATCGATGCCCATGTACCATAACCCCCGGTTTTTAAGTGTAGTTTGTAATTATAATCTGACCGTCTGGCGAGTCTCGGCCCCCAACTTAATACACTTCCTTACCACCTAGCCTTTCTCCTAATCAAGTGTTCAACAGACCATATGCTTTATCTGCGGCGTCTTTTCAAATTCCGAGTTCAAGGTGACAAGAATAGAGACAAAGCCTAGAATCCAGGCCTAGGCGTTTCCTAGTAACATCATGACCGATCGGTTCGGCCGTAAGCGGCCTCGCCTTGTCAGTATCCGCCTCCGGACGTAAGCGGTCATTAGGGGATCCCTATTTAACTCAATATCTGCCCACATCGCGTCCTGTCGTCCAAGGCACCACATGTAATCCTGTCTTTCATGAATCTCTCGGCACTTACCCCTATTCCAGTTGCTGTTCTCTCGTTCGACCCACATACATTTGCACTCACTTCCCATATCCATCAACAATGTCCCGAATCAAAGTCCTCATCAGTGGTGGAGGTATTGCCGGCAACGCTTTGGCTTTTTGGCTCTCAAAGCTTGGACATGATGTCACCGTCGTCGAGCGATTTACCAACCTGCGCACGAATGGTCTCCAACTGGATCTCCGAGGCCACGGCGTGCAAGTCCTGAAGCGCATGGGCCTTGAGCAGGCATTTCGAGCCAAGCAAGCGCCCGAGGAGGGCATGCAAGTTGTTGATAACTCTGGGAGACGTCGAGCCTTCTTCCCTGCGAACAAAACTGGCAAAGGTTTGCAAGCCTTTACGACAGACTACGAGATTATGAGGGGTGACCTGGTCCGACTGATCCACGACGCCAGTAAGGATAGGGTCAAGTACATCTTCAGCAACTCGGTTGAGAGTATTGATAATGGACACGACTCGGTTCAAGTCCGTTTTGCAGACGGCAAGGCGGATCGATATGACCTCTTGGTTGATGCTGACGGTCAGGGATCACGCACTCGCAGAATGATGCTTGGATCCAAGGCTGATGACGGATTCTACCCGCTAAAGGGCGACTTTGTAGGATACTTCACATCCCCACGGCCCATCAAGGAGGGGGAAGATTATATCGCCACAATGTACATTGCGCCCGGCGGACGGGGCATCATGACCCGGCGGCACCGTTCTGACGCCATTCAGGTATACCTTTCTTGTACGACGGAGTCGAAGCGGCTCAACGAAGCACGCCAGGGAGATGTTTTAGAAGAGAAGGCCGCATTGACAGAAATCTTCCAAGGCGCCGGCTGGCAGACAGAGGAGCTGCTGGAGGCTCTGCAGAAGTCCGATGACTTTTACTGTCAGCGCATGGGCCTTGTAAAGCTCCACTCTTGGTTCCAGGGCCGGGTGGTACTGGTAGGGGATGCTGCCTACTGCCCATCGGCAAACACTGGAATGGGTACAACCTCTAGCATAGTGGGAGCCTACGTCCTGGCCGGTGAAATTGGGAGGCACGTCGGAGGCTCCATGTCCACGGGAGAAGACATCAAAGCTGGTCTCACTGCGGCACTCAAGGCCTATCAAGACAAGTTTCAGCCCTTCATGAGCCAGGTCCAAGAGGGAGTCCTCGAGGACACGAATGACTTTTGGAAACCGTCCTCCCCCTTTGGCATCGAGCTGATGAACTACGCCCTTGGGGCCGCGTCTCTCCTAAAGTTGGACTTGCTGAGCAGATGGGTTCTCAGAGAGGATGTCAAGGGATGGGATCTCCCCGAGTATAAGGAAATACTGCAAAAATAGATTAGAGGGTGGTCCATGTATGATAGTCAGTCAACTTGTATACCAATTGTTTGTTGCATTTACAAATCTACATCAATCCAGCACCAAGTTGAACACATTCCATCCATTGCGACTCAGGCAACAACCATCAATAGTGCGTTCCTCCAGACCATTGCGTCGATAAAATAGTCTAAAAGCGCCAAGCAACGCAATCATTGTTCGCTCTGTTGCCAAAGAGATAAGACATCAGGTCTAGTCGAGTATTACTGCACAAAGACAAACATGCTCATAAGCCCTCATCGCAACTCTCATCTAGAGCTCCAAATCAACCCTTCACAAATTCTGTCGTCCACACTTGCTCGTCCCGCTTGATCTCAGCTTCTAGCCGCACCTCTGTTCCGAGGAGCCCCATGCTTCTGCCGAGGCCGATCAGGGACAGTCACCAAGCCCTTGACACCTCTCAAACCCATCTTGCCAGCTGTTGTCTTTGCGATCGGGGGAGTGTCGGGAGATCCAAGCCCCTCCCTGGCGTAGACATTGGCTTGTCTCACCAACTCGACCTTGTCCCATTTGAGGTTCTTGAGGTAGTTGTTGTAGTAACCAAGCCATGCCTGGTAGATCCGTGCTTTGTCGTCCTCCTCCATCTTCTCCGCAATACTCAGCACTTCCCCTGCCAGGGACAGGTCAGGCTCTCGAGGGCTCAAGTTGATTTCCTTGAGAGACCATTTGGGGAACCAAGCCTCCGCAGCCGATATGATCAGAACGCCTCGGCCGTCGGCGTCGGCGCGTGCTGTTCGTCCAAGGCGATGGATGTAGCTTTGTTTGTCAGCAGGCAGACCAACCTGGATCACGGTAGTGACACCCGGGAAATCCATTCCACGAGCAACAACGTCTGTGGCCACGAGGATGGAGCTACTAGAGTCGCGATATTCGTTTGTGATTTTGGTTCGTTTGTTCTGCGACATTCGGCTGTGCAAGACGGATACTGGAGGCAGTCCTGGAAGGGCAGAGAGAATTTGGCCATAGAAGTCGGCGAGGGCAGCAGTTGGGGCAAACAGGATGGCTTTGAAAGTCCCATCTTGAGCGGCCTCCTGGCGAACGCAGCCTGCCATAGCGGCCGCAACGGCTCCAAAGGTCGGGACCTCAACAAGGAACTGGGGAACGCGCTCGTGAGTGTTGACTTCGCCGGCCGGAATGGTCGAGATGAACTTGTAGCCAGGAGCCAGAACGAGGCCAGCTACCTGCTGGACGTGAGGGGCAATGGTCGCAGAGAAGAGCATGCCTTGGCGGTTTGTATCCTTCTTGTCAGGGAGACGGTTGACAATCTCTCTGAGATCCTTCATGAAGCCCATGTCGAGCAGACGATCAGCTTCATCGAGCACGAGGCTGTTGACATTTCTCAGCGAATAGACGATTTCTTCGTTGGACAGGTGATCCAAGAGACGGCCGGGAGTAGCAATGAGGATGTCGCAACCACTGAGGATCTGCTTCTCTTCGCGGTCCTTATTCGTGCCACCGATGGCGATCTGGACGCGATAGCGCGGCAGTCTCTGCAGGAGCTTGGTCGCTTCAGTGGAAATCTGCATGGCCAGTTCTCGAGTAGGGGAGATGACGAGAAGCGAGATGCCAGCATCAACGGGCCGGTTCTCTGTGAGCATAGTCTGGAGAGCTGGGAGCAGAAAGGCCATGGTTTTGCCCGTTCCTGTCTTGGCCTGGACGAGGCAGTCGCTTCGGTTTGGGGGCAAGAGCTCGTCCACGGTAGCAGCTTGAACTGGCGTCATGAATTCAAAGCCCATATCTTCTGTGATGGTCCGGATGACCAAAGGGTGCACCTGGTTCTGTTCCAGCAGTCCATCGAAGCGACGGGTGTCGAGCGGAACGGGTTCCTGGGGTCGGGGTTGCGATGATTCATCGACAGTAGCAGCCTTCTTCGCCTGATGCTGTGAGCCTCCTGTAGAGGCAGAGGGTGATGGTCCTGCAGGGGGTTTGCCTTGACCACGGTTCGATGAGCCGTGGCGAGGCCCTCGCCGATTTCCGCGCCGACGGCCGGCGCCATTCTTGTGGCCATCCATCTAGCTTTAGAATCCGTTGAAAGGCGTATATCCTGATAGAAAGGCGGTATAAAAGAGTGCGACGGTGTCCAGAGTTGATGTCGAAGAGCGATCAAAGGTTTATATCAGCCCTTGGTGGTTGATGTTCCTGGATGCCTGAGAATCGCAGTTTTTTCTTTGATGAGAGAGATTGCGCTAGGCCTGGTCCAGCAGTAGATTCTAGGCCACACAGGGCTTAGATCGACCCCGCTGTCAAGGCACCCTGGTCCTTTTCAATGCAGGGAGGAATGCGGATCAAGGGCGGCAGCTTGATGAAAAAAGAGAAGGGACAAAGATCTCGCGCCAATATTAGAAGATAGCAGAGTGATGCTTGGATATTCTTTGTTGCGATCGTTTCCGTGGTGAATGCCTTCACCGTGTGAAGGTCGGGCTGGCCATTGTGCTGCACGCGCCAGTAGTACGTACACCAGGCCACCGCGCGCACGTGCTTTATCATGTGATAGTCCATCTGGCAACCATCTTAAATTGTGCACGACGTGGTGACCAGTTGCCAATCCGTAAATTCCGATGTGAATTAATAGCAACAGGGGATACCAGAGGCCCATGCAAGAAATTAATCTCTTGAATAGCGAAATGTGTTTCATGTGGCATGCGGAGTTTACCCTTGAGTCAAAGAAGCCACACATTTTAAGCTACCCTATGGCTTCTTTGTCCTTCTCAAGGAAAATATGCACCTGCATAATTGTTGGTCGAGTAGGGCTATAAAAAGACACAGTGGCTTCTTTTTATAGCACGAGTGCCCGTTGCAAGAAACTTATCTTCATGCATGCGTCAAGTTTTAAGAGCACAAGGTAAAGGTTGACGCCTTCGGGAGATGTGAATCCTTCGTGTCAGGACCAGAGCAGTAGGCAGTGAACGCGGCCAACTTAGGTGATAAGTAAATGCAATAATTACTTGGCTCTTAGCAGTGCGAGGCACCCTGGAGACTGACGTGACAATCCAATTTGCTCAAATTTGTATGCCTATCATACTTCTCTTTACTCACCAATTCCGGTCCAGGGCATGGGACTGCAAGCATTAAACACGGAAAAGGCTTTCATCTATCTGCCAAGACTAATGATATGGTGCTACATAGTTAGGTGCATTTTGACATTTCCGACCCAAGGGATTGACGGGATAAATGGTTGCAGTAAGGTGAGCTCTTCAGTAAGCCAGTAGTCTTGATTATAGACTAATGTTGATATGACATACCGTTCCGTTTTCGATCGTTGACTTTCTCGTCGTGAAGACATTTGTACAATCGTATGATGATCATGAAAAATTGACGAGGATTCTGCTGTCGAGTTTCATGCAATGCTGACTGACAACACAACACACTTGAACATCGCAAGGGGTAGAATATCAGGGAATCAATGCATTTCTGCAACTATAAAACCACTAGATTTATGGAAGGATGCAACAGATTGGTTAATGAAGCTTCATAGGGGTTTATAGAGCTATAAAAGATGCCATAATACCTCAGTGAGCAATATTCATGGCCTTCCGGATTATTTCTTTTGCCATATTTACTTGAACGAAACTCTGGTCTGAGAATATGAGCCGTCAAGGAGGAGTGCTCATTGATATCTAAACACTTGAGCACCCAAGTGATCCAGCACTCCTAGGCTGCCTTTGAAGTGTCAAGAATATATCGCTACTATGAAAAACTGAGTCTTGCGTTACCCTGGCAGATGGTATAGAGATACCTCACGGGCCCTTCATGCTGAAAGGCCAAAGCGACTGGTGGCTGGGAAACAAATGATCTACGTGTTGAGTATCCTGCAACGAGGCCTAACTTATTTGAGCAGTCGATGTAATTTTAACACCCCATTGAAGAGACGGGTTTGGGAACAAACGAGCCCCATATTGCGTGAGGCAAAAGGCTGGACAGCCAAGCTCAGAAGAGGACTGACGCTATGTGATGACAGACATCACGCCGAATTTGGATCCAAATCTTCAAAGTGCACACCATTCTGTGTTGAGAGATATCCTAAATGACATGATCTAGGTCTTGGGCTCACTTGGCTATCCATGAAAGGGGCCTGCGCAAGGACTACTCTGACGCCAGAGCCCTGGAAAACTCCATCCTGGTAGGTGAGGCAACGAGTCACAACATGAGGCGTATGAGATGCATACGCCGAGCTGGAATCCAGCTGGGGCTTAGATTACGGCTGCACTCGATTTGGGGCGTGCCGAAACTGCCAACTCGCATGGCCGTATCAGCTGGATTTGTGACCGAAAGGCAGATGAGAGACGCAGGGGCACTCGGACGTTCTGTCAGTCCATCTTGACCCCAGTCAAGGGCTAGATGGACGTCTCAGCCCGGCGCCAGCGATGTCCGCGGACACCGTGAGCGAGCGCTCGGATTGACCTCGCAAGCAGTGGAGCGTATCTTCGGTTTGACAGTGGGGGTCCGAGGTTTAGAGCAGATACCAATCCGCATATTCAAAGATGGCTGCCGAGGCTGTGCAAGGGTTTCGTAATGCGAGCCCCGAGTTTTGCCATTTTTGTGGTCTCGCAAATACGCCTTGTTCTATCTGGTCTAGGACCGGAACGTGATGGAAGTCTCTGACCCGAGCGTCGTTACTGGATCGTCCACAGCTATGAGAAACCCCGTAGAAGGCCCTATAGACAGTTGTCGGGTCTTGAACCCACACAGTCGATGGCCAGTGTCAGTCCCAGTGGCATTTCAATGGGCACAGCAGTGGTTGGCTTTTGGGTGGTAAAGGCACATTCATGGCGGCTTCGTTATTGAATAAACTAAAGATGACGACATCTTCCTAATTAGATATTATTTCCAAACCACTAAATTCCCCTCCTTATGTCAACTTGACGTTCTTCATCTCATCGGTGACAGACACGAGCTTGGTGACGCCTTTGCAGGCCTGCAGCAGAAGGTAGTTGATCACGTTGAGCCCCAGGACCAGCCCGATGGCGCCCAAGCTGAACCAGATCCACGGGCGATCTCCAACCCACATGAGAGTCTTGGTGTCTCCATGGTGCCAAGAGCAACCCTCCAGGTCGGTGATGTATGGCCCCAACTCGGTTGCGTTGATGACTTGGATTGCCGGGGTGGGCAGCGACGGTTGGTCGAGCAGCCAGTTCTTGATGATCATACTCAAGAAGAAGGGCCCGGAGCCAATCATGATGGCGGCATGGGGCAGCAGCTTGGCCCAGGGGCGAGTAATGTCGTTATAGTAGAGGAGTTTGGAAATGGTGGCCAACAAAACAGGGTGGCCGGCAGATGAGATCATCAGGTCGTTGGAGACACCAGTGGGGGTCGTCGACTTGAACACAGCGTGGTGCGTCTCGCCATCGGCCTCGAGCTGCTCGAAAGGAATTGTGTGGTTGCAGAGGGTGTCCATGTCGAGATAAATGCCTCCATAGTGGTAGAGGACAAAGTAGCGAATGGCATCGGCGCGCTGGATGGGGAATGTGTATTCGTCCCAGGTATCCAAGAACCACGAGTATTCGGCCTCGATGAAGTTGCGAGCAATCTCGTCGGTCCACAGCTGCGAACAAGTTAGCACCATGACAGTCTGGGCGTTGTTGGTCGGCGGGCGGGCGGACCTTGTACTCGAAATCCTTATAAGCCTCCTTGCAGGTCTGCTGCGAGTGAATCCATTTCTCGGGGATGACATCGGTAGCGATGGTCTGGTGGAAGATGCGAGGTATCGTCTGGGGAGACTGGGTTGGCTTGGGCGCAGCCGAGGGGGAATCGTCGAGGGGGAGGGTGAGGCGGGCGCCAAACAACTCCTCATTGCGGACGAGGAGAGTGATGAGGGGTTCGAAGAGGAGGACGACGAGGCTGATGATTATAACATCGGTGAGCAGCAGGAG
>SSHR01000765.1:0-59582 GCA_006518225.1 Fusarium neocosmosporiellum | reverse complement strand
AGTCACCCCAGATGACACCTTGGTCATCGCACTTCATGCCGATGAGTTGCTTGATCTCACCCTCGGTGACACGTCCAATAAGGTGGCCCTTGTCGTTGACGAGGTTTCCTTGCTTGTCGACGGTGGTTCCCTTGAGGATGGTGAAATCGAGGGGCTCCTCCACCTCTTCTCCAACCTCGCCGGCCTTTTCCTCTCCTTCGGCAAGCTTCTCCTCTCCCTCCTCGCCAAGCTTCTCTTCTCCGGGGAGCTTCTCAGCTTCTTCGCCGACCTTCTCTTCCCCTTCAACAGCCTTCTCCTCTCCTTCGGCAAGCTTCTCTTCGCCCTCTTCACCGAGCTTCTCTTGCTCAGCGAGCTTGTCTTCTGGGACTTCGGCAACCTTCTCCTCTCCCTCAGCGACCTTCTCGTCACCTTCAGCTGCCTTTTCTTCGCCCTCGGCAACCTTGCCTTCAACCTCTTCACCCAGCTTGCCTGCAGCCTCCTCACCGGGAGCAACCGACTTGAGATCTTCGGTGCCGGGGGCCTTTGACTCGCCCTCCTCGTCGCCAGGGATTTCAGGAGCCTCAGACTTGGGTTCGGATGGAGGTGGGGGTGCTTCGGACGGTGGGCCTTGGCCTTCAGGGAGCTCGCCTTCGGGGAGCTCACCCTCAGCCTCCTTACCCTCGGGGAGTTCACCCTCCCCAGGTGCCTTGCCCTCAGGAATCTCGGATGTGGGGGCCTCATCCTGAGGAGCACCTTCGGGGACGCTTGGTATCTCCTTCTCCTCGGGCTGGGCCTCCTTGGCGACGTCCTCGGCCTTTTCTGTCACCTCCTCGGGCTTCTTTGCCAAGTCGCAAGTCTCCTGCTCTTCAGGCTGGGCTTCCTTGACGGCATCTTCGGCCTCGGTAGTCTTCTCCTTTGCCTCCTCGGGAGGGATCTCCTTGAGCTTCTCCTGGGTTTCGCCGGCTTCCTTTTCGCCTGTGGGCAGTTCGCGGCCCTCGAGGCCGATGGTGGAGTCCTTCTGGCTCTCGCCCTTGACATCAGGCGTCTCCTCCTGCTTGGCTTCAACGTCCTTGGAAGCCTCAGAAGCCTCTTCCGACTTGCCTCCAAGGCCAAGACCACTGGTTACACCGCCAACAGCCGACTTGCCCGTCTCGCCGACCTCGCCGACTGCTTTGCCAGCCGTATCAGTGGCGCCGCCAACAGTGTCGCCGACTGTCCCAGTAACTCCACCAACAGTCTTTCCAACAGCGCCGGTAAGACCACCAACGGTATCACCCAGACCGCCGGATTTCTTCTCAGCGGGCTGAGTTGTGTACTCGCTGTGCTCCTCCTCGCCCTGCTTGCCCTGTCCTATAGGCAAGGTCTTGCCGAGGACGTCACCGGTAGAGCTGACAACATCGCCGGCGGCGTTGACGGTGTTGCCGACGAGGTTCTTGAGGTTGTCGGGGTCTGCGATGTGGCCGACGGTGTTGCCGGCGTCGTCTAGGACATCCCCAGCATCGTTCACGACGCCGGCGGCGCTCCGGGGAACTGATTCAAGATTGACTGCAATAGGGACGATAAGCGCCAAGCTCGGCTGCAGGATTGTGAACGCACCAGGAGTCTGCTGCTCTTTGGAAGCAGTGTCTTGTGTCGAGTCTTTGACCTGGCCTTCGGGGATGGAGGTAGGGTCCTTTGTGTTTGACATGGCTTTTGGGGGTATCTTTTGGTGTCAACAGAGAGAGTGAAAGGGAATCAGCAGAGGGTTTTTGAGGGTATCGTAATGTTAGTTTCTAATATGGCTACTTTGTTGTGGTTATTGTAGGCTGAGGCCGAGAATGGTATTGAATTGATACTGTTTTTGTCTGAAAGCTCAACCCATCCACCACATTCCTTCACATCTTTATAGCGCCTAGATACAATGAAAAAAAAAAAAAACAAGTTTCTTTGCAACCTTGTTGTATAACGTCAATTACACTCACAACGTCAGTGTGAGCACCACGATTATCAGCCATGATACTGCGCCGCACCTGTTATCGGACGACATGAGCAACAGCCACACGTCATGATGAAGATCTCAACGGGCGGGATGGTGTGGCGAGGGCTTGGGGATGACGTCTCAGCGCAGCTCTCCGCATGGGCGCCTCCTGGGAGCTTCCAGGATGAAGGATTGGTCTTGACTTTGCAGGCCGAGTTTCCAACGTTCCCTGGCTTGTAAAACCGGCTTTGCGGGGTGGGAGGACGACACCCTCAGGAGTTCAACGTGGCGAAGATCTCGCGGGTTGGAGGGCTGGATCGAGATGGTGACTGGCCTGAGCTTTGTCTCGCCTGTTCACGTGTATGCAAGAACCGGCTTTTGAAAAAAGTGAACGGCGTCGTGTAAGAGGAGGAGAAAAAAAAGTAAACTCTAGCGTACGGGAAGGGGTTTCTCCATGAGGATTATTATTCCGAAAGGGCCACCCTTATGCATGACATGACACGATCGAGGCGTGATTTTTGAAACGCGCCAAAAGGGAAAAAGATATCATCGATTCTGGCTGTTGCTCTGTCCCTGATTCTCGTTCTGCTGATTCTGGTTCTGGTTCTGGTTCTGGCCCTGGTTATTGTCCCTGTTGAAGACGGTGGGGATCTTGATGATGAGTTGGATCCCGTCAAACGTCGACTTGACATCCAGATACAGTTCGTCTGGTCTGGGTGCTACAGCGGGTTTTGGATTATTACTGCTGGAACCGCCTTGTTGTGTCTGGTTGTCGTCCTTGTTGTCCTTGTTGCTGTCCTTGTCCTTGGGCTTGTTGTTGAGCTTGCCAACCACGTTCCCCTCCTCATCATAGATGTTCCCCTCAGAGTCGACGCGCAGCTCGCTAGACAAGGGCTCCAGTTTGGGCTTGATGTAGTTCTCGCACACCCGTCCCGCCACCTCTCCGTCGGCGTCCAGGATCTCACCAGACGCCGAGACTGGCCGGCCGACCATGGACGGCAGGTCCCCCTCGACGCGGCCGAGCACGGTGCCGTCCCAGTCGAGGATGTTGCCAAACTCGTCGACGTACTTTCCTTCCAAACCGACCGCGAGCTCTTCTGGTGATTTCTGTGATTGCTCCTCTGTGACGGGCTTTATCCTGGGGATGCGGATTTCGGGATTCGAGGCCTCTGGCTCGGCGCCGCGGCCGTTGCGCACGGGGACGTTGACCTCGTAAGTGCTGTGTGAGGGATCGTCGCCAGGGGTGGTGGTGGAGGACGACGACGCCATGGTGAATTCCGCGGTTTCACGGAATGAATGATATTCGTTGGCTGAGAAAGATCGCTTATGGAGAAAACGAGGGATTGTTAGAGAAAAAGAGGTTGCTGACACGAGTGTCGGCCTGTTTTGCGCAAGCCTCTTGCGGGGAACATGACGAAAGACAAGAAGATGCAGAGTCCTCCTGGATCCTCAAGCCAGTAGAGTAACAGGCAACCCCTGTTGGCGGAATGTCTCTTCCAGGCGGGCGGTAAGAACCGCGGCCAGTGGTTTCAGCGAGGGGGGAGAGATGGGCTCTAGAATAAGGGAGCCCTGTCCGATGAGCGCAAAAAAGGGCGATCGTCCTAGGCTATGACGATCACGGGACGGACGCTAGCAGGGGGGAGCCATGGAGATTGATGAGACAGGATCAAGGGCCCTGTCAACTTGAGAGATGGCCTTGAACAAACGTTCCTGAGGAGCAACCGTTTTTCTTGGTTAGACAAGAGCTAATGCGGATGGCCTCGTTCTCTCGTGGCTCACGACATAAACGTGGCGTCTAACGGGGAAGAGTTGACCATGGAGAGTTTGACGTTGAGCGCTGTGACTATTCCGGAGCTCGGCATCGTCATCTTGGCTTCACGGCTTGGTTGATCCGGGGCCTCAAAAGCTTGTGCTGTACAGTAATCTCTCACTCTCTCACTCAGGCTCTGTCTCTGAGAGAATCTCACTCAAAAGAATGCCAATGTATTTGACTTGTGTAGAATTTCCCATTTCCCCAAAAACGCCCAATACTTTCCCACATTGGCTAACATTACATGGGGTACCCGTGAAACACATAAAAAAAAGCACCGTTTAGTTTCTGCAAATCAATACAACAAAAGCGAATTAGCCTCTGCAAAGACAAGACAGCGCGATTAGCCCGAGTCCCATCGGCTCTCACCCGGTGCTGGAGATTTGAAAATGCCAAGTAAGATTCGACGGCCAAACAAAAGACGGGGGAGAGGGGAAGTGTGTGTCTCAAGGGAGAGAGGGAGGGGGGTAAAACGTACAGTAGCGCTAGTTCCAAGTCTCCGTGGATCCTCGCTTTGAGCTGAATCTCAATGTCGAGGTTGAGATCCAGCCTCAGCCGCAGAGTGTCGCTCTTGCCGCCGTCGCCGCCCTGCTGCTGCTGGTCCACGGCGTTGTTGGTGACGCCGCCGAGCGTGTTTGTCACTCCGCCGAGCGTGTTGCCCAGGTCTCCGCCGACGGGGAGTTGGTCGAGAGGACCGGATGACTGCTGCTTGCGGCGGGAAGCCTTGTTGCCCTTCTTCTTGGTGCGGCGCTGCTTCTTGGGCTGCTCTTCGCTGGAGTAGGTCTGGTCGTCAGACTCGGCCGAGACGCGATCCTTTTCCATGGTGGCCGACATGATGATTTGTGTGTTGTCTGTTGCTTGAGGCGTTCTTGTCCAAGTCGCTCGAGTAATGAGAAAATTGAAATTGGTACGAGTTTATGGTTGTGCGTGCGTTTGTCTATGTCTACCCTTCTCCCAGAGGAGCGAGGTCATATAAGTTCAACCCACCAGGTCGAATAACAGGATTTGGAACCGCCATGAGGTCATGATCGAGATTCGAATCCAGATACAGTATGTACATTACAATGCCTTGTCTTGCCTCCTGCAAGGGTGCACAAGTTCTCGGCCATCGTCACATTGTGGCCACACACAGCACACCTCCACCTCCACAACTCTCCACCCAGCCATCTCATCTCCCATCCCGAAACGCCTCTAGCCTGCTTTTTCAGAGTCTCTGACATAGCGGCTCTCCATGCCAAACTGCAGTCGCCGCCGGAGCCTCACTGGTCGGCACGCATCCTCGTCGTCCACCTCGTCCTCAATGTCACCCTCGGGGTCCCAGTACACCGCCCATCTTTTCTCGCCTTCAGGACCCTCCTCGCGCACTGCCACAAACGAATCGTGATCCCCTTCGAGCGTCAGGAATCGCTCATCCTCGCTCCAGCCCCAGGGTCCTATGACGTGGCCCACCGTGTCCTTTCTCCCCCCGTACGTGACGGCGTGCGTGTCCTTATCCACGTAGATCCAGTTGAGGGCTGGGGGGTCGTCCGAGACCATGCTCACCAGCCCCAGATGGCCTTCTTCGCTCGGGTACTTGAAGTACCACCCCAGAAACTTGTAGCCATCGACTGGATTGTCAGGAAAGTTGATGTAGAACTGTCTCTGTCAGTGAAGTTCTGTCAAAGACTGATCAACTCACCTTTTGGTCCTTCACCACCCCTGTGCCAAGCTCTTGCACCTTGCCCTCATGTTCCATGATGAAAGTCAAGTGGAACTTTTCCTGCTCCTTGCTGAGGTTCGCATTCTGCTTCTTCTGCGCGCTTATCGCGTTGCCCACCCCCGTGACTGTCGGTATAGCAGTGATGGCAAGCAGCCCAATGACCATTTTGGCGGTTTCTTTTTCGATAGTTGAACAGGAAAATCCTGCCTGCCTTTCAGTGCAGAGCATGACGTCCCATCTTGTAGTATCCCCGAGCCAGTCATGATCACCAGCCACACATCACCACCACCCCTGCAAAGAACCCTGCTGCCCATCACGCCAGCCCGGGGGACGTCATCCGCCCGCTCATCAACGGTCTTCTGTACGTCATCTTGACTCGATTCTCATCGATGGTGTATGTGTGCCCCAGATGGACGCTCTTGTACCTGACTATGAGAAACCGGTTCTCAAACGGTAAGAGATGGCATCTTGATGACGCCCATTGCGTCAGTCGCATTCTCGTGAACCTGTTTTCCTGACCGGGGTTTACAGTCTCAAAAGCCATGGACGCGGAACATTAGTATAGAATTTCTCTTCGAACCATTGCGCCTCTTTTTTCTTCGAAACTATTTTGTTCGTCAGCGAAAAAAAAGTACTTTGTAAATATCCACCAACATGTCTGCACCAGGCCCTCAGGTAAGTGAGACATTCATTAAATGGAATGCTCTTTTTTGTAGATAGCAATTGACCTTGTATATAGGACTCGAAGCAGCGAGGTTCTTCTCAGTCTCCTCCTCCTAGACCTCCTCGGCCTCAAGGAGAGGAGTCGGGACAGAACAACGACGACAACCCTACTAGCAACAACCCATTCAACCAGGACTCTGACAAGCCAGCCGGTCAGACTGAGACCGACACCAAGGCTGAGGATTCCAAGCCCGAAAACAAGCCAGAGACTCCCAAGACGGAGGACTCTAAGCCCGGAGACTCCAAGTCAGAAGAGTCCAAGCCCGAGGCTTCGGCCGAAGAGACAGCAAAGCCTCAGACCCCCGAGACTAAGCCCGAGGTGCCCAAGGCCGAAGAGGCCAAGGCTGAAGAGGCCAAGACTGAAGAGGCCAATGTCGAGAAGCCAAAGCCAGAGAAGCGCAAGAAGAAGCCAGCACCACCACCTCCCGAGGAGGAGAGCGAGGACGAATCCGAAGAAGAGGAAGATGATGACGAAGACTTTTCCGACGACGACGATGAAGAAAAGGAAGATGACGAAGAGTCCGAGTCCGAATCCGAGTCTGAATCTGAGGAGGATGAACCGGCGACTCCCCCTCAGCAGCCAGAGCCCAAGAGAAGAGGAGGCAGAAAGGCCAACAGCAAGAGCGACGATGTAAAACGCCGCCGCCCAGCCTGGCTCGACGAAGAATCCGACGACGAAGGCCACAAGCAAATGTCACGAAGCGACCAACGAGCCATGCAGCAGCGTCAACAGCAACAACAAATGCAGCAGCAACAGCAGCAACAGCAGCAACAGCAACAGATGCAGCAGCAGCAACAGCAGGAACAAGGAGGAGGCGGCGGCAAGGATCCCCTCAAGCTTCGTTTGGATCTTAACCTCGAGATTGAGATTGAGCTCAAGGCCCGCATCCACGGTGACTTGACTCTTGCACTGCTGTAAGTTTGATCCCTTTTCTCCCCCGAGTGTTGTTTGACTGACAAAATAGTGACATGGACTAGGGAGGGACTGTAACACCATCGCTTTTCCTTTTGTATCGGAGGTATCCTACCTTGATAGAGTTTGGTCATGAGAAACGGCTTTTTATTTTTTTCCTTTTGTCTGTAGGAGTAATAAGAGATGAGTTTGTTCATTGTCCCTGTGTAGAATGTGATGCGTTCCTGTACTCGGCTGGGACTATCGCAGACCCTGAATCTCGCCGTGCTAGTCCCTGCGACTAGTATCATAGTACCCCGTCGACATCTTCATAGTTGGCATGTCGACGAGCTAAGATTTCGGCAATCTGAGACCTGCTTCTTGGTGTGGTGGTACGTTGGCGATGCGGCTCTGTGCTACATGGGATGACCCTGTGGTGAATGTGTGGTGCTGAAAAACAGGGTCGAGGACCCAACCTGTCGGGAAGCTCGTGCATCATGAGGACCAACGGGGGCGAACCAACAGATTTGAAGAGCTATAAATGGGTTGTCGTGTTTTGGATTGAGGGGATCGTGAGTGTTGGCGGCATCACACTTACACGGGAGGAGGTGCCCCTGGTCTTGGCATTTTCGAGAGCACTATACTTCCGACAACGGCAGTAACTACATATTAAACATTGTTTGCGTTCTAGCCCATCTAACAAAGCTGCCGAGATGTACATGCGGGAGCTGGCCTGAAGGGATGGGCTCAACTACTTGGGATCCATTGAGTCGGCCCGAGCAGAGGGACGGCATTCCAACCATCACAACATCCCGAGTTTCTTCCAGTTGTCCAATTACTATGGATTGAAGAAAACTAGTATGTTTTATAGAAGTCAAGAGTTAGTATAATAGCTAGGGAGCTCCCACCATACCAAACAACTCACCAACCATCCACTCTTCCATCACTTCCACTCTCTCAACACAACGATCCTTCAAGATGCGCTTCTCTCTCAACTTCGTCCTCCTCGGCGCCGCCTCTGTGGCCAACGCCTTCATCTCTCCCGGCCAGCTCATCCGCAGCATCGACAACATCACCAAGAGCACCGAGGCCCTCATCAAGCCCGCCGGTCAGCTCTCCATCGCCAACGCCCCAAAGCTCTTATCTGGCTCTGGCCCGTTCTTTGCAAGTCCATACCCAACCGTGTATGGAAACATTGTCCTAACAAGAGTAGGACATTATTACTGGTCTGAGGGACGTGACCCGTCTCACAACTGACGTTGGCGGATCGCTCACTGGTGCCGCCAAGGGCACATTTGACGGCAAGGACGGTGACCAGATTGTTGCTTCCGTCAAGAAGGTAAGCTCATATCAAAAATAATTGAAGATTGAAGCTCACATAGTCAAAGCTGTCCAACACTTTCAGTGACTTGCTTGACGCCTTCCTCGAGAAGGCCGACATCTTTGATGACTTCCCCATTGTCAGCACCCCGTTCCGCATCGCCACTGCACTCACCAAGCGCGCCTTTAATTGTAAGTCTCCAATACCGTCAAACCGAGGCATCGACTAACATTCGCAGGATTTCACTGGTACCATCATCAACACTCTTAGTGGATCGCAGGCCAACGACGCGCGTAGCACCGTCCAGGGCGTCGACGGAAAGTTCACCAGAACCATCACCATCACCGAGAACTAGAGCCCCATGTACCTTGCCGGGTGTTGAGATGATGTCGGATGACAACAAGGGGATGTTTCGTTGACGGAATGACCTCACTTGTATCGTAATACAATGTAATCAATATCAAGCTCTGCTGCGATAAGGAGTGCACACCATCCGTTAGTGACAAGTCAAGTAGCCGCATTGCCGCGCGACATCGGCGTCACGCCACAAACCGAGTCGGTGCTCCGGGGGGTCTCGGCCCTCTTGTGGGGCCGATGTTGCCGACTTGGGGTGCGCCGAAATAGGCAATCTCGGGCAAGTTATGGCTCAACGCTAAGAAGCCGTTTGGATGAGAAACGGCAAGTTGTCATTCGCTACATAACATATGCTCATCGCCTGAAGAAGTAGGCTTCTCTCATATACGTAACACATCCCCCTCTACCACACACATGGACACATGTTTATATACATAAAGACGTCTAGAACAGCCAAGAGACAAAAGTCTTGTAGAACCAGTTGCCCCGCTTGGCTCCCTCGGCCTCGCGGAGAGCCGCCTTGCGGGCCAGGAACTCCTCCTCCTCGCGGTCGATGATGTCCTTGCCCGTGTAAAAGTCGACCTCGTGGGCCTTGATGCCGCGCGACTTGGTGACGAGCTTGTGGCCAAAGATGAGGGCCAGGTACACGGGGATGCCCAGGTAGCCCGTAATGAAGGTCTTGTACTTTTCCTTGCCAAAGTCGCCGCCGACAAAGACGTCGTAGTTCTTGGTCAGGGCGACGATGATGCATATGAACAAGGCGACGTAAGAGCCCTTGGCGCCAAAAGGAGCCACGTAGGGGAGGGCCTCGTTGGCGAGACCCTGGGCCTTGCGGGCTCGGCACCAGAAGATGTGGGTTGTCAGGATGGAGATCCAGGACATGAGACCGAAGATGGTGGTGAGGTTGACAAAGTAGCCAAAGACCTTGGTGGAGTCGTCCGAGACATTCATGAAGGCGAGCAGGGCAAAGGCAGCCGACATGGCCAGAGCATAGATGGGCACGCCGTGCTTGTCAGTCTTCTTGAAGATGGCAGGCGCAGAACCGTCAGAGGCGAGACCGTAGAGGGTACGGCTGGCAATGTACAGATCCGAGTTGGAGGCGGAGAAGACAAAAACGCAGATACAGGCGTTGATGATGTGGGATAGGGTGCCGACGCCGGCAATCTTGGCGGCGACGACAAAGGGCGAGGCCGAGGCGTTGTTCTTCTTGGACTCGTTGGCGAACTTGAGGTCCTTGGAGTTATAGGGGACAATCATGCCGACGAGGAGGACCGAGAGGCAGTAGAAGAAGAGGATTCGGTAAAAGGTGAGCTTGATGGCGCGGGGGATGGTCTTGCGAGGGTTCTGGGCCTCGGCGACAGTGACACCGACGAGCTCGGTGCCCAGGTAGGCAAAGGTGGCGTTAACCATGCAGGACCAGAAGCCGAGGAACTTGCCAGCGTCGCCCTCCATGATGTAAGGCCTGAAAGCACTGAGACGGGTCAGTTGTGTCTATGGTGAAGTGAGCAGTGTCAACTTACCCAGGGTCCTTCCAGTATCGGAAGCCTCTTCGGTCACCATCAGGGCCGCCGCCAAGGGCGAGGATCAGGGAGAAGAGGATGATGCCGATGATGGTAATGACCTTGAACGACGAAAGCCAGAACTCGAGCTCACCAAAGAATCGAATACCAAAGTAGTTGATGACGCAGATGATGACGAGAAAGATGGCGATGAATACACCCGGATTGACCGTCTCACGAGGGACCCAGTATTGGATGACGAGAGCAGCAGCAGTCAATTGGTTGGGCGTGACGATGATGTACTTGAACCAGTATCTAGAAACCTGTCAGCAAATATCAAGAGTTCAATTGCTTCAAATACTCACGTCCAGCCGAGGGCAAAACCAAGCGAAGGATCACAGAACCGAGAAGCATAACCAGTGAAACCAGCAGACATGGGCAACCAAGCAGCCATCTCGCCAAGAGCAGCCATGACGAGGAAGACGACGAAACCAATGATGGTGTAGCAGATAAAGACGGAACCGGGACCAGCCTGAGCAAGAGCCTTGCCGGTACCGATGATCAGGCCAGTACCAATGGCACCGCCAATGGCAATCATGGTAATGTGTCGAGCCTTGAGGCCGCGCTGCAGCGACGTCTCGGCGCTCGTCTCGAGACCGCGGATGTGCATGTCATCGTCGCCGCGCTCGACCTTTTCGGTGGGCATCATGGCGCCGGCGTCATAGCCAAGGTCCGTCTTTTCAACGTCGTTGGACTTTTCAGCAGCCATGGCTTCTATTGAAGTTGGAGAAGGGTAGCCAAGCTTGCCAAGTGCTGTTGGAGAGGCCAAGAAGGCCAAGAGTCTTTATGGACAGGAACAAGAAAAAGCCAAGGGCTTGGCCAGATGGGCAGAGAAGACGACGACGACGTTTGAGGGTGAATGGTGATCCAAGATGAGAGGGCACCCAGCCTTTGATTGACGTGACACACGAGGAGGAGAAGAAGCGAGAACGAGAGGAGGGGACCTGTCGTCTAAATAGAGAACGAAGATCCCTTCCCAGCCTTGACTCATGGGAATCTCTGTGTTTGTTTTGTCGCAGAGAATTACCTAATACCCCAGACTGCCTACCTACCTACCTCTCGGTCGGCTTCTCTCCTTCAACTGTCATAACCGGGGGGCGTGTGAAGAGAGACAAGGAAGGAATACCCATGCCTGCTGCCCTGCTCACGACCAACCAGCAACCACATGTCTCTCGAGTCGACGTTTTCTCCGCCAAGGATGCCTCGCCCGTCATCGAGGGGAGGGAGTGTGCTTGATGGAACCCTAGGCGGACACAAACGAAGATCCATAACGTAAAAACAAGGACGGGGTCCCAAGGGTGAATCCTTTCCTGGATTGTCACTGATCAGCAGAGCAGAATGGGCAGATCCCCTGGTCTCTGTGCAACTCTGTGGCGATGTGTGTGTCTCGCGAAGAGCAGCGTTGCTCCATCCTGCATGCATGTCTCTTCTCAGCCCGTGTGTATGTGTGTGTGCAACGTCTGCAATGCATAATAAGCCATCTTGCCGTCTCAGCACACGAGCGTCTTCCTTCCACAGCACACTCGGGCGCAGGGCAGATTTGAGTAAAAAAAAAACTCTGTAGCCTACTTTGTCTCAAGTGTCCGCCCGAAGAAGCCAAGGCAGGATTCGGCAAGTGATCGCCAAGGCTTCTTGGAAAAAAGAGGACGATCCCGTCTTGGTGCTTAGCGCAGTTCTAGAACGGCTTCTTCTGGTTTGCTCTGTCGGAGTGCAACCTTGGAGATAAGCTTTTCCTTGACTGTGAGTGATTCTCCCCCCTGCCCTGGGTCCTCTCCTCCCACCAACCCGGCCTCGCGCGAGATATTACCACGGCAGCACAGTAACTGGAGTACCCACCGCTATCGCACCGCCTTCTCCCTTTCAGGCAGGTCCATATGGAATCTCTGCCTCTCTGTTGGTCCCATGGTGCGCTATATCCATCCTCTGTTCCCATTCACAAACTCTTTGCTCATCCGTCGTTGATAACCCCCGGTCTTACTGCGGTCTTGGCGGTTGTTTATCTGCCAGTCAGCCTATGCCTATCTGCCGTCTTGTCCTGCGGGGTAAGAGATGAGTGGACCGTGAGACGGGGATGCATGATGCCAGCCTCTTTCCAACCTGCCTGTTGGGGGAGACGAGGTCCGGGTTGTACGAGCTCTGATTAGTAGAGAGGATGAGGTGAAGAAGCCTTCTCGTTCCTCCTCGGGCTCCGTCCAGTCAAGGCACACCCCTGGGCTTCCTACTCGTCTCTCCCCTGCCAACAATTTGCATGTTGTTCTCGTGATCTTTATCTCTAGCACGGGCCACGCTCCATTCAAATCTTTCTCCGCACCATGGATCTCTTGTCGCCTCCAAGGATAAGGGATCCAACCAGGTCCAGCCATTCACTCTTATCCAGAGAAAATCTCCACATAACGCGTCGTCGCCGCCGTCTCCCTTGCTCTGTGCGACCAACAAATTCCCCCTCCCCCCCTAGCCTCCAAAAGATGAACCGGCGTCTTCGCGCTAGCATTCAAGCCTCTGTTTAAACATAACTGTTACCTTATTATTAGCTAAAACCCCAATTGAACCCCATGGAGATGCGTTCAAAGTGCGGAGAGAGATACAGCAGGAACTCCTCCTCCGGAGACCCCGAACCCCCCGGAGCGAGGTTTCCTCTTTGGGGATCCGGGGTCGGATCTGGCCTCCAAAGCTTGGCTTGTGATTAAGATTGCTTCCAGACCCCGGGGCCCACGTCGTCCGTCGCCCGTTGCGCCCGAGTCGAGTCTGTAGCGAATCATTGAAATTGCCGCATGAGTTAGGCCGATTCAGATTTTTCACACTATTTCTTCTATCCGGAGTTTGTTCCTTTACTATTATCAACTCTCACGCAATCTTTTCTCACTATCGTCACAACGCCCTTGTGTCATGTTAATAGGCGTTTCCCAAGATGGATTAGTGACCGTGCCAAGGCCCACTCCAACACCCGGTTGGCCTCTCCTCCACACCCACCCCCTACTCTACACCTCTCGCCTTCATGAAATCCACCAGGTCAAAGAAGCTCTTCTTATATCCCCTCTCCTGCGTCGTCCGATTCACCGTCTGAATTCCAAAGTGTGCGTCATAGTCCCCAAACTCCCAGTTGTCCGCGAAACTCCAGCTGTACGCCCCGACGACCTCGACCCCATCCTCCCAGATGGCCTTGAGCACCTCGGACATGAAGCTCAGGTAGTAGATGCTCCGCGGCGTGTCGAATAGCTGATCCACGAGCTGCTTGTCAGCTTCCCCAAAGACGGGGAACCCAAACTCGGTGATGGCGACAGGGGTTCTCCAGGTATTATGTAAATAGTTCAGGTAGCTGCGGAGGTAAGTAGGGGTAATGTAAACGTAAGTCTGAGAGCGGTAACCAATGTCCCAGCCAAACACGTTGGTCGTCGTCTGATTCACGCAGTAGGGCCTGTACGTCGACGAGGAATTCCCGGCGCACTCGAGGATGCTCTCCTTGTCGTCTGCCACCGGAGGCGCAATCACCGTCGCAGTGTACGGGTCGATGCCAAGAAAGTCGGCCGTGCCGCCCATGTAATCGAGATCCTCCTTGCTGAGGGGCACGTAGTCTTCAAACGTCTCCTTGAACGAGTCAGGGTAGTCTTGCCCCAGGAAAATCGGATTGCAAAAGGGTCCGAGCTGGATCGAGTTGAAGTGATCCGCCGCGTACACGTCCACTTCACTCTTTGGGTCCCGTGGAACACCAAAGTTGTTGTTGAACTTGATGGAGATCCTGCCCTGCCCCTTCAACTCCTCCTTGTACCAGTGGTACACCCTCGCATGGGCCTTGAGCACGTTGTAGACCGACTTTGCATTGTACGAATACAGCAGCGGCTCGTTAAAGGTGAACCACACCGGGACGCGGTCTGCAAAGTGTGTCATGGCCACCTTGGCATAGTGCACAAAGGCGTCCTGAAATGTCTCATTCTGGTAGCCACCGTTGATGTACCCAATTAGCGCGCGGTCGGCGGCCACGCTGAGGTTGCTGCCAAAGAACTGAAGGGGGGTGTCAAAGTGGATGAGGGTCACCTCAGGCACCATGCCCTTCTCCAGGATAAAGTTGATCACGTCGTTGTAATGGTCAATGCCCTCCTGGTTCACCGGGGTTCCCGGCAGCGCGAATGGGAGAATTCGAGTCCACGCGATGCTAAAGGAGAAGTGCTTGGCGCCCATAGCGGCAACCCTCTCAATGTCTTGTTTGTAGTAATAGTAATGCTCGTTCGTCACGTACGACTTGGGCCGGGCGTCTCGGACGAGGATATCCATGAGAGAAGGCGACTTGCCCTCTTCCGCTGTAGCCCCTTCGATTTGGCTAGCCGAGCTGGCGACTCCGAATGAGAAGTTCTTGGGAAAGTTGTAGCAGTCGTTGGGGCCAAAGTAGTCTCGCGGCGGCAGCACGAGCTCGTCACTTGGTATAGGGGTGGGAGATACTGTCGTGCTGTACACGGCCGTTTCGGTAAAGTTGGGAGGGTTTGCGTGCTCCCAGAGGGCAGTCCATGCTGCTTGCCCATAGGGATCATCAGTGTCTGAGGCTTTGGTCGTTGCATTGGGATCCCATTTGCCCCAGGTTGTGAAAGAGAGGGAAGGCAGAAGAGTCATCAACGACTCTGGAGGAGCCGCATATGTAGCTGTAGTAGCCGGAGAGGGCACCGAGGTAGCATATCTGACAGTGTCTGTCTGGGTATAGCTGAAAGGAGTATATGTGTACTTTGGCTCGCTCGTCTTGGTGCTGGCTTTGCATTGAGGACGAGTCGTGGGGCCTTCAGCAGGCAAAAAGACTTGCTGGCCAACAGCCAAAGACGCCAAAAAGAGCTGCATAAAAGAAACCGAGGCTGTCATGATGGGCACATTGCAAGCTCACCACTGCGCTTGCACCACAACCTCAACGGCGCCATTGACGATATATAGCCCATCCCGTACACTTGCAACGTCGATGCAGTTAACTACAACGGCAATATTCCGCTCAATCAGTCCATCCCAATGGTTTCGGACCGACTCGAAATCATTAAACAGCCTGAACTCGCGGGGAAACAAAAGTCACGCTCTCAAACTACCCCAGAAACTCACCCAGTCTGCGGGGACAACAAGTGGGGATAGAAACACCTGCTTGACCTCGTGGAAGGGACCCATCACCTGCAAATGACGTAGTGACGCCGGCATTACGCCGTTGACGATGCCCAAATCCAATCAGTTGTTGGTGTTGAAGGACGATGATCTTTGTCACAAGTGGATGCGGGGAGAGGGGCCCGACCCAGTTTACCCCAGAATCGGCGCCCTCCAATGACGGAGAAGCTCGGCGCGGAATTGAACCCATGGGGCATCGGCTTTGGTCTTGAAGTGGTTGCTTTGACCGATGGTTCATGGGAGGTCGTCGAATCATTGTTAGGTCGAGTTTGGAGCCGATGATGTGAGCCGGTTTTTACCCCTCAACTGACGATGCAATTTTCCGTCAGTCGAGCTCATGATCGGAGCTTCGGAGAATCATGAAGGAACTCATACAACAAGTCGTTTTCACAGTTGATGTTGCCGATTTGTTTGGTCAGTATCCGGAATGTAGGTTGCCATGATCGAGGTGTCTCATCACCCACCATCCACAATATAAACACCCATTCACGCCCAACGACCTCACATAAAGATGCTCTGTATACGTAAAATGACCATACGAGCGCTCTTCCTATGAACTTATCACGACTTGATAATTCCCCGATAAACCCATTTCTCCGATGAAATGGTAGCTGTCATTGACAAGTGCCCAGTTGCGACCTTGGTGGGCATAGATCGACAAACGAGCCAGTGACTAGTTGGTTGCCCATCCGCGTATTCGGCCAGATTGTGAGAATAAGGCCGTGAACAGCTAATCCTTGCAGGATTTCTCGAGAAGAAGAAATTTCGGCATGATGAGGCGGCAGTTGACCTAGCTGATGTTTGCGGACGTGTTTCTCGTGAGTTGGGCAAGTGACATCGCAACTACGAAACTCTTGCCGAGTTTATCCACCACCACCCCTGTCACCGTGGGCATCACTTTTCCCAGAGATGGTCGATTATAGTCAGTCCTAGAAGCTGCAATAATTGACACCCATGGCTCATTGTAAGAGTACGATGCGTTGGGTGGCTCACACGACGATACTGACTTTGTGCCATGACATCTCCACCGGGAATTAATGTGCCGTGGTGCAGACATCCACTGACGGGCAAGTAGCGTAATAGTAGACTTTTATTCTTTTAACTCCCCTAGATGTATTAAAAAGCTCCATTATTGTTTAATTATAGTCTAAAGGATGCTATATTTGTTACATCTCGCTTCTGGTGTTTCAAAGTCAAGACCAACTCAAAAACGTCCTGGTCCGTTTACACTTTCAGTTTCTATATGACAAATAATCGAAGGCATGATATACTAACCCCTTGCATCGAAGTCAGTTCCAGTTGGTGATTGGTCCAATAATGCTAGGCGACATGGTTGAGTGATAGTGGGCGTCACACATTCATGGGTCAAGGATCGAAAGCAGGTTGGAAGAGCTGGATATCGAAAGATAGCATGAACAATGATGTATACAAAATCCATATTCATTACGGCCCTACGGCGCCTACATTCACATCACTTACTCGCGAGTCATGCTCGACCACGGACTCTTCAAACACAACGTGTAATACACAAATGTAAATTCAAAATGCAGTTTTCGCTACCTATTACATGTACCGTTAAACCATGAAACCACTACTCTTACAAAACACACATCTACCAATCCAAAAAGTCCCAATACCCCGGGTTCCTATGATCCAGGGGAAACCGCAGATCTCTGCCCCCGAGAGGCTCTGGGTGCCCCGGCCTCACACCCAGCATGCCCCTCCCGAAGGGCACCTGCGTAGTCTGTCCTATCCGGAACACAATGCCCTTTGACGCAAACGCCTCCTCGAGCTCCCGGACCTGTTCGGGGGGAGGTGCTTCGTAGGGGTCTACGGCCACGACGCTCATGTTTTGAAACCGGTATAGCTTCTCTGTCATGCCTAGGAGGTCACGGTGGAGCTCTGGCCAGGCAAGCACCATGCCGATGTGGAGGATTCGTAATGACGCGGGCAGACTGGCCATAAAGATCTCGGGACCAATCTCCTTCATGCCCTCGAACCGCTGCCATCGCTCCTCATCATCAAACACGGGTCCGTAGAGGAGGAGCTGCTCAACCTCGAGAATCTCAAGGCGTGGAAAGTCGACAAAGCTAAAGTCAGCGCGAAGAGACGTGTCCCAGCGCAGAAACGTGGATATTTGCTCTATCATTTCCTCAGCGCCGCCGCTTGTGTGCTCCCATGTTGTGCTGGTGTAACACAACCGCCGTAATGACTGACGAACGGGGCTGAGGTGATCGTGCTGAAGCACGGTGTACTTGTCCATGTCGCAAAAGTACTCTAGGTCTTCTAGGACAGGACTACGGCGGAGGATCTTGGCCAGGTTGTCGGGATCCAGGCCGTGTAATGATAAGCGACGGAGACTGGAGAGGGCTGTATCCCACGGCTCTGTGCGGAAGCGCTCACGGAGGGGGATGTCAGTTCCACAGTCAGCATCGCTGGCTGCCAGCACCTCGAGGTTCTGCGCCTTGGCCAGGACGTCTTGCATCTGCTGGATGTGACAGCACTCGTCGGGGTACTTGCCCTGGCCGGGCAGCACCAGATACTTGAGGTTTGGCAGGTAAAAGGGTGAGTCTCTCAAGTACTGCAAGCCTTCTGATGATGACCGGTAGATGAGTAGTTGCTCAAGGAATGGCGCAGCCATGATGGCGGCCTCTTGTAACCACTTGGGCTCGACATGATGATACGAAGGCAGAGCCCGGAAGCCAGCACGTTCGCCTGCTTGTCGGAAGAGAGCTTGTGTCTCGGGTGATACCTCGCGAGCCTGTACTTCTCTGAGCGCAAAGAAGGCGAGAGCTCGGACTTCCTTGGCCAAGTCCGACCGCTCTAGGAGTGTGCGCAGAAAGGTCTCGAGAGTCTCAATCTCACGCCTCCTGGCATCAGTATCACCCCACCAATCGGGACTCGTCGACAGATCAGGCTGTCTCCCCGAGTGGTAGCAGTGAAAGAGAATAGGCTGGGCAACGTTGCGGAAGCGGCGACACGTGCGGCTCAGCCGCGACAGAGCCTGCTGAGCCTCGAGGGCGCACTCGATCTCATCAGGGGGCAGGTCGACAACGTGCTGACGCTGGCAGTGGGCGCACAGGTTGCGGCAGATGGTGGCAAAGATCTCGACGGGCAGATCTCCCAGAGACAGCTGCCGGCGTTTGCGCCAGAAGAAGGGGATCTCGATAGAAAAGACTGGGTTCTTGTGTGACCAGAAATTCCCTCCGTGGAGGAAATCCCGGTCGATCCTGGCGACGAGATGCATGGCCTGTGGTACGATGTGATTGAGGCTGGCTTTGATCCAGGATCGGGGGTTTACAAGAGAAGCGCGGGGGGGGAGAGATGCGACTTTCGGAAGCCGGGGTAACTGGGATATGAGCGAGAAGAGAAGAAGATGTTTGGAGCAAGAAGCTGCAGGAACTGGCTATATAAAGTCAGATGAGATATAAAAGATAATCAAGCAGGAAAACTGATGCAAAGCCCGGGAAGTGGACGAGAGAAATAGCAGTCGATGCGCACGCAAAGCGCAGGTGGATCGCGGGAGTATCGAGTATCGTAAGATGGCGGCTCGCGAACGGACCTTGGGCTGAGAGGAAGAGAGAATTGAGGGACCGCAAGCCAAGCCAAGCCGCAAGAGACAAAAGCAGGTTAGCGAGGTGAGGGGGGTCAGACGAGGGGATCTGAGCAATCTGGGCAAACCAATGGGTTTTGTTTATGCAGTGTTAAATCAAATCCAAAGGGTTTCGAACCAACAAGGAGCCAGGGACAAGAGGGCAAAAGGTCCGGGAGCCGCAGGATAAGATGGATGACGGAAGGGGGGGCACAGACGGTCCCGAGCGCGAGTCTAGCAAGCTGGACGCTGGGATCATGGCCAGATGGTGACCCTCTTTCACTCTGGCGCCACGTAGAGCACGTTTTCTCTCCAGGTTCCGGCCTGGTCTTGGAAGTAGAAGAAGTTGACGATATGTTCCCGAGACTCCGGGTCGTGATATGCAAAACAGCAACGGGGGGAGCCACACACGACGGGCCCTCCCGAGAGTTTATATAAGTCCGGTTGCATTTTCAAAAAGCAAAAGCAAGACACATCGCAAAGAAAAAAAAACAAAAAATATGCCGCGCCGTTGGGAACGAGGGGGATCGGGATGGTCAGGAACGAGAAGTCAACAGGGGGGAAGGAAGCGACGCCGCAAGGGGCGTGCTGAAAGGTCCACTTGCCGCCATGTGGTGGTCTTATTCTTGATGGCTAGCGAGGACGTGGCTTGGAGTTGTCTGACCTGTCAAATGTCAAGACGGCTGCCATCTTGGGTCTAAGGCTCGGTTCCAGAGAGGGGGGTTGACGTGACGTGTTGACTTCTGCGTCGTCCATTGCGTCCTTGGGAGAGCCCATTCTGTCGTGATATCGTCAAGTCCCAAGTCCAACTAAGCGTCAAGATCAGCAATGCCAGATAATAAGTTGCATTGATAAGCTCATCCTCAACCAGCTTTCTCCATACCCTTCAACGTGGCAAAGGTAACATCGCGCATCCCCCTGCATCAGAGACACAAGGCGAAAAATGACGGGACGAAAGATGTTACCCTTGCGGAACGGGTCCGAACGAGAGTCAACGAGAGCTGACCTGATGCCATTCCCCAATATTCACTGCCTTAGCGAGCTTGCCTCAGGGCCCAGCATGGTCTCCTCCCGCTGCAAGATCTCGCGCCCATCGAAAAATTAAATGGGCTGCCCTCTTTTTTTAGTTTCAACTTCTGGAATTATCCTTGTCTAATCTAGAAGCTGCGTGGGCGCTCGAAAAGGTGAGTCGTCACATCATCAGCTCGAGCTAGCTGGAGTAGCGGACGGGTCATCACGTGACTACGCAATTGGTCGCGTCACCCTTAGCTCACCTCCTCGCGTCTCCCAACCAAGGCACCCGCGTAAAGTATATCCACCACGTCTTTGCGCTTTGTTGGCCTTGGTAAACAACCAAGAGCCTCTAAGAGAACCTCCAGGATGCCCGAATTCACCGGTATGAATCCATCTACTCTTCATCCTCTATCCCTAGCTCACAGCCGCAGAGGCGGACACGATCCGTATCCTCGTGGCAACCGATAACCATGTCGGTTACGAAGAACGAGACCCTATTCGCAAGGATGACAGTTGGCGCACCTTTGACGAGATCCTGAATCTCGCCCGTACCGAAGATGTAAGACAAGCAGTCACTTACCCATCATCCTCTTCTAACATCCCTAGGTTGACATGGTTCTCCTCGCCGGAGATCTCTTCCACGACAACAAGCCCTCCCGAAAGTCACTCTACCAGGTCATGCGAACCCTTCGACAGAATTGCCTTGGCATGAAGCCCTGCCCCCTCGAGTTCCAGTCCGATGCTGCGTCCGTCTTCGAAGGCGCTTTCCCCCATGTCAACTACGAAGACCCCGATATCAACATCTCCATCCCCGTCTTCTCCATTCATGGAAACCACGACGATCCTTCTGGCGAGGGCAACTTTTGTTCACTTGACCTCTTGCAGGCCAGTGGACTGCTCAACTACTTTGGACGGGTTCCCGAGGCGGATAATATCCAAGCGAAGCCCATCCTACTCCAAAAGGGCCTTACAAGACTGGCACTTTTTGGGTTGAGTAACGTCCGAGACGAGCGAATGTTTCGAACCTTTCGGGATCACAAGGTCAAGTGGTTTCACCCCAGTCCCCAGAGCCCAGACTGGTTCAACCTCTTGGCTGTCCACCAGAACCACCATGCCCACACGGCGACCTCCTATCTCCCCGAGAATGTCCTTCCCGACTGGTTGGATCTTGTCGTATGGGGACACGAGCATGAATGCTTGATCGATCCCACCCAGAATCCAGAGACAGGCTTTCATGTCATGCAGCCTGGCTCCTCAGTTGCCACATCGCTGGTACCTGGCGAGGCCGTCCAGAAGCATGTCGCTATTCTCAGCGTCACGGGCAAAGACTTCAAGGTTGAGAAGCTTCCACTCAAAACAGTTCGGCCATTTGTCACTCGGGAACTCGTCCTGGCGCAAGATAAGAACTTCAAGGGACTTGACAAGAAGAAGGAAAACCGCCAGGAGGTAACGCGGAGGCTGATGGAAGTGGTTGAGGAGATGATTGAGGAAGCCAACGCCGAGTGGGAGGCGATCCAGACAGACGAGGAGGCTCTGGAAGAACGACCCCTCCCCTTGATTCGACTCAAAGTGGAGTATACCGCAACAGATGGCGGCCAATTTGAGATTGAGAACCCCCAGAGATTCTCGAATCGTTTTATGGGAAAGGTGGCCAACACGAATGACGTTGTGTATTTTTACCGCAAGAAGACGTCACAGCGTGAGTTGCTCTCTCGGCTTTGAAACAAACTGTCACTAACACTTTACAGGCAAGACAACTGCAGTGAACCCGGACGCCCTCGAAGCCCTGGCTGACGGTAGCGACGCAGTCAAGGTTGAGAGTCTCGTCCAGGACTTTCTCTCAGCACAGTCCCTCAAGGTTCTCCCACAAGGTCCCTTTGGCGATGCTGTAACCCAGTTCGTGACCAAGGACGACAAGCATGCCATGGAGCTGTTTGTATCAGAACATCTCACTGGTCAAGTCCGACAGATGCTGGGCCTAGAATCCGATGACGAGGATCTGAACAGCGCCATGGAGATATACCGAACAAGGATCGAGCAGGAGCAAGCGAGCGGGGCCCCCACGACCCAGACGGAACGTAAGCGGGTTCTCAAACCAAAGCCCGCTACATGGGACAGCGACTTTGACGGCAGCTGGGAGAACGAACCAGACGCCTGGATCTACGAGGACGCTGCTGCTGACCAGGGTGCGAGCTCCGCACGTGCGTCTGCTGTACCCGCACCTGCACGCAAGACTGCAAGAGGTCGAGGCAAGGCAGCAGTCCAGCAGGATGTCGATTTGATGGATGAGGATGAGGAGCCACCGAAGAAGCCTGCTAAGCGAGCAACACGCACCACCAAAGCGGCTCCAGCACGAAAAGCCCCCGCAAGAGGACGCGGTCGCAAACCCTTTGAAGACAGTGAAGAAGAGGAAGAAGAAGACGTAGTCATGGAGTCTGAAGAAGAACCCGCTCCTCCACCACCGCCAAAAACCCGTCGCGCCGCAGCAACGAGAAGCACCGCCAAGTCTACTACAACGACGGCAGCAAAGAGAGGAGCTGCCAAGGGCACGCGGCAGACAAAGCTAAACTTTTCACAGTCACAGGCTAGTGGCACGCAGAGCAAGGCTGTGGAGATTAGCGACGATGAGATCTCGGATGATGATGCGTTTGCGCCGGCGCCCAAGCCAGCGACGCGGACTCGAAGGAGGTAGATTTTTGTTGTTATTTTTTGAAAGGGATACCCGGGTCAAGATGTATAAAAAAGATTACAATCAATTGTGACGAAAAGGTGTTTGGGAGCATAAAGAAAATCGTAAGATACACTGTCTCACTTTAACTTGGAGATATAGCTGAACAGCATCTTTCCACACCTGGTTCCTCCAAAACGCCATCCTCTTTCAAACAAATCACTTAAGCATTCCATAATCAAACGTGGCTCTTTCGTAATCATTAGTCGCCGTGACAGGAGAGGTGGAGATTACGGGATCGTCTCCGACAAAGGGGGGCTGCAGAAGCAAAGGAGTATGGCTTTTCAACATGAACGAGTTTGCCTCGCTGTGTCAATTCACGCCAGCACCCTGTTATACATGTTCCCGCGCCAAACTCCAAATAATCCCTCTTCTGTAACTCTTCACATGACGATGCAGTCCCTGTCCTTGGACTGCGATTGACTGTTCCCAATCACCGCCGCGGGGTTAACGGGCGGTCGTCTGCCCGCAGACTGGCCCGCCTGCCGCTGTCCCATAGACACCGAGCCCGTCCTCGTCGACTGCCTCGAGATTTCGGCACTGCTGTCCGCGTGGCTCGGATGTCCCACCGGCGGCCGATACACCTGGTCCTGGGCTGCCTGCTCGTAGGAAGGAGGTGCTTCTTCACCCGCTTCTTCGGCGGGTCGTGTGACGCCCTGTCGCTGAGGAGGAATGAGGGAGCGGACTACTTGCTGAGCAGGTCGAGGTTGTGCGTTGGCCATGGTTGTCGTCGGTGCGCTGGAAGAACTAGTTCGGCCCGGTACGAGACCACTGGCTCCTCTGGTGACGCCTCCACCCCGAGGAGCCCCTCGACCAGCTTGATCGCCATGGCCTCCTCGGCCACCACGGTTCACAGGTCCCGATTGTCGAGCCTGTTGCTCAATGTACTGCTCCGAAAGTATACTCTCCCTTCGCCGCCGCGCCTCCTCTGCTCTATGTCTCTCTTCTTCTTCCTCTTGTAGCTGCAACGCAAGAGCCAGGTCTCGATCCTCCTGTTCAGTACTAGGACTCATCGGAGGCTCATCCTCATGCCGGGCCTTGCCACCCTTGTTATGCACTGTTGTCCATTCTCCTCCATCGTTGCTGTTGTAGTTTCCTGCACTTGTTCCGGGAACAGCACCGCTAAGGCTGACAACGCGGAAATCTCCCGACACGAACTCGGTGCTCTCTCCATTGACATCAGATAGCGTCTCCCATACGATTTCGTCGTGAGACTTGAAGCCTGCGTCTGTAACCAGAGTGAGAAGCTGCATCGACTGCGGATGGCAGTAGAGCGTGCTGAAGTGATCATTTCGAAACAAGATGGCAAAGGTGCCAGGCCGGATAGCCTTGCCAATGACTTCGATGCCCCAGTGTGTAAGCTGAGTAGCCGAGGTTTCCAGAAATTCTTTGATAATCATCACATCTTGGTAGAGCTGCTGTTCTGACTCAGTGAGGCCAATGTCAGGATCTGATAGCTTCTCTTCCAGCTCCTCCTCCCGAAATAGCAGGTTCTGCGCATCCTCGTATGAAGCAGCCTGTCGCTCCAAAGATTCATACGCAGGCTCTGACTTGGGTGGTAACCATCCATGGATGAGGGGGATGGAAAATGTAGCGTAGAGGGCCATTTCGGCCGTGTTCTCAAAGGTTCCCGGTATCAAATCGCCACGCTCGGTAGGGTGCAAATGCGTCAGTGACGTACGCTTATAGGCATTCACCATACTCTCTGTTGGGATGAAACGCGGGTTGACATTCATCCCCGTATGCAAGCTCTGCAGAAAAGCATACAAGTCTGAAACATCAGGCAGGGCGTCTTCAGAGCTGGTCCTCCGTGGTGACATTAGCTCGTCAAAGACGGCATCCAAAAGCAGATTCAAGCTGACTTGCTCCCTAGAGCGGAGGATTTGGACCAAGGCTGTGTCCTCGATATCGGCAGGTGTTGTCATGGTGAGGGCATTCACCAGCGCCACAAGCGGACAAGGTCCATTTGCGTTCTGGATCAGGATAGGTGATGTTCGAGGGTTCTGTGATGAGGTCGCGTCGTGCCATCGGATGTTCTTGATTTGGTATGTCTCGGTCTTACCGTCTACCGGCTCTCGTGAAGGTTTCCAAGCGGACGGCTCTGTCGGTTGTCTAGGTGGTAGCGGTGGTTTATCCTCTGCGGATTCTTTGGAAAAGCTTGTCGAGGGCTCTGCGTCTATCAAGTTCCAGTCATCGGTTGATGCTGATCCAGCGCCTACAGCCTTGGCTTTGCCCTTACTCGGATCTCCTATGTCGTCCCAGACATGCGTGTCCCCCGTGAGCTCCTCCGTCAGCTTCATAGGCGGGGTAGGAGGTTTGGCGTTCTTTCCTAGAGGATCCTCATCCCAGGCTGGTGACTCTCGGCCCGAGGGCAATGATACCAAAGCTGGCGATCCAGAGATAGGTGGTTGTGGTGTTGGCGCCCAAGGATCTTTGGTATTCTCGTCCAACAAGCTTGGGGCTAGTTGCGGCGGCGGCGTCGGCGCATTCTGACCGACTACTGCTGGTTGCCACGGGTTTGTGCTGGGCTCGTCGAGTGTGAGTTTTTGAAAAGATCCCGAAGGAGTCGTATCCTGACTTTGGGGCACCTTTTTCCGTAGAAATGGGTTCGTCTCGGATCTATCTCCTCCTGGCCTCAGAAAGGCGGGTGCTCCTTCAAGGCGTTGTCCATCGCTAGGCTGCCTCCTGGGTTCTCCCCACACTTGTTCTTCCTCCGCTTCCAAGTTATCAAAGGCGCCGCCGGGCCTCAGCGCTGCTGGGGCGTTTTGGGGATCTGGTCTATCGGCAGAGGGCGCATGCCCATCACGACGTGGCCGAACATCTTCCCATCCTCCTTCGGACCCTCCATCGGCCCAGGGATTATTCGACATGGCTTCGACCGTAGGTTCTTGTTCTTGTTCGAGATTAATTCGAGGTTGATTCGAGGTTGGTTCGAGATGAATGAAGCCGGTGTTAAAGCAATGTCATAGGCAGGCCTCCACTGATAAAGCTCAGCGCCTCGCCAGCTGTGACCTGCTGCTGCGCTACCACAGCAAGCGGACTGCGGGGAAGTGATTCGAGGTGGTTTTGGAAGCGCCGGACGCTCGATGCATGAAGTCGGCGGCGCCAAAATCCGGAAGAGAGGTGGAATTCGGTGCGGAATGAAGCTCCTCGTTCAAATGTGCCGCTATATCTTTCGTTGAGCTTGTACTTGTTTGTCTCGGGGAAGCTCAGGTGGGCTGCCCTGACCCTGAGGTGCGGTGTCGTCACTGCGTTGCAGGCGGGTCCCGCTCTGATCTTCCGTGGCGGTGCAACGTACGTGAAAGTGAACAATTCGCTCAATGTGGCCTCTGTGATTGGGGGGAAGCAAATGTGTCTCGCAGAGAGAAGACTCCAGGCTGAGGCTTGATTGATTATAAAAGAAGCAGGTTGGGTAAGCTTTCGCGTCCGTTGACCGGTTGCCTGGAGCTTGCCCCGCTACCCGGTGACCCAGCTGGCCAGCCACATCATGCCGCCACAGCGATGACGTGGGCGTGTCGTTCAACTTTGCGTGTCGTGATAAGCCGTGATCCGGTATCCGAGTTGAGATGTGGCAGAGGAAGGGTTTGTTCAATAATCCTGAAATATTTTGGCTATATCCTCACTTGTTTATTACATGGTACTGTAAGTATGGAACTGCGAACATAGGTGGCGAAGGAGTTCAACTACCGATTAGATTGGAACAGTCAATTCTTGACTTGCCATGGACGTTGAGACTAGCCAAACTCTCTAGCTCTCAACCGTGACCGTTGGCTGTAAAGAGAATTCCAACCACCACTCTTACCAATGCTTTGGTATAAAGCATCAGAGTTGTAGTCCCTCAAACACCCTCGTTAATATTAAGCCAGTATTTCAAATGACTGATAAGCAGTTCCAGATAGCGACGAGTTATCCATTGAATCACCCCATGCGATATGCTCTACTTCGCTGCCTTTCCAGTCGCAGTCTCATCCCCTCCAAACAGCCCCGTGCCAAATAATGTCTTGATTACATGGGCGTGATTGCCCCTCGTTACGTGCCGATTCAACTCGTCAACTTCGTCGTCGCCATGCAGACCCAGAAATGCCAACAACGCCAACTCCAAGCAAAAGGCAAGGCCCGATACAAGAAAAATATAACTATATCTACTGCCGCGCCCGAGCGCTGCTTGACTTGTACAAGTTATTCATCGACCAATTCCGAGCGTCTGGAGTCGCTCGCAAGACGGCATCGTATACGCCTCGGCCAACTCCATCTTCTCGGGATCCTGGTAGAACCATCCCTGGGCGGCATCTCTCAACCTCTGCTGGTATATCATCTCGTTTTCACACTCTGCCTTCAAGTGTCGTACGAGGTTGATCTCAGCTGTTCGGTCGAGCTTATTGAGCTTTCCATCATTGTACTGGGCAATCTCGTCGGGATTCACGTAGTACTGAACGTTCAGGTTCGGCGTCTTGCGCTCCTCGGTGTATGGGTGCGCGGGGTTGTCGTAGACCATGCGAGGTCCAGCCGTGGTTGACGAGGATGAGCCGCCGGAGAAGAGTGAGGTGATGACCGGGAGGATGAAGAATAGGATGATGGGTAGTAGACCCAGGAGGGTCTGGATGCCGTTGTTTTCGTTCTGTCGGCCTTGGTTGGCCTCGCGCGGTCTCGTCCGTGGCCTAGCTCCACCGAACTGATGAACTCGAATACCGGGGCCTCCGCCAAAGTTGAAGACAAACTGCGGGCCTGTGTCGAAAGCTGTAATGTTAGTGCATGGTTCATGCACTCAGACTGATCTACTCACCTCCGAATGGACCACCACCAAAACCTCCTCCCCCACCAAAGAAGCGAGCAAACATTTCTTCAGGGGTCAAATCATCATCAAACATCGGGCCGCCTCTGTTCATACCACCGCCGGCTCTTTGCGAGAAGAAGGGGTTGTTGGCCTGGGCACTTGCGAATCGACTATCAGGATCGGTACCGAATCGATCAAACTTCTCCTTCTTTTCCTTGTCGCCTAGAATTCCAAACGCTCGGCTGACCATCTTGAAGGCCTCGTCCGCATGAGGGTGTCCATTCTTGTCAGGATGGGTCAGAAGGGACTGCCTCCGATATGCCTTTTTGATCTCCGCTTCTGTACATGTCGCCTTGACGCTCTCGAGGTTCAAAATGTCATAGAAGGCAGTAGCTTCGCATCTCCGAATGCGGATAACTGCTGCCTCCTGGTCTGGCGTGTAGGTTCGTCCCTGATTCCCCTGCTTGTGGTCGCGAGAGCGGGCCGAACCGCCTGTATCGGCTCCTGAAGCGGTTGCGCTGGGCATCTGATCGCTGGAGGGTGGGGAAGGATCTTCGGGGTTGTTTAGTTGATCGTAGGTCGAGTATAGGGAGCAATAATGATGTTAAAGCTGCGCTGTTTGAGGTCGGTCGCGGCGCCAAGGGTGAAGGTGGCTTCTTCGACTACAAAGGGTCGGAGGTTGTGGTTCCGCCGGGGAGGTCAAGTAGAGTCCAAGACTCGACTTCTTTGTGAAGTATTAACGTCGCATGAGTCACATGCAAAGTCGGCCAAAAAGAGGTTGCAACGGCGATGGAAATGGATGCCAGAAATTTGATGTTTTCCAGTCGGACAATCCCCGGTCTCTGGGGAGCCGGCTCTCACCACCATGTTGCCATCTCGACATCTCGGCATTCACGTGATATCCCCACTTGGTGTCCTGTCAAGTTGGTTACCTACCCTGTGCCACTTACACGAAATGTGAAGTAAGATATGTCTTCCATGTAATTGGTTCAAGACGTAGGAAGTGCCATTAGGCATTAACGGTGTGACATCAAGTGCGTAGAAATAACATTCTTTGGCGTCTGGGGGTTGAAAATAGGATCCTATCTTGAGGTACCCCAGTCTAGGGTTAAAGTTGAACGCTTGCTATGTCCACTATCGCTCTAGTATCAGATTCCAGGCTAAGAATAAGGCAAGGTTAGCCTGTACCTCTGATCGCGTTCCTCTTATTTCTTGAATAGGTAGATTTCCTATTGGCCTATTGTGCATAGTACCATGGAGAATACCAGGGACTTGCAGGTGAACGTGAGGAGGAACCTTAACCCAAGAGGTGCCAGGGAGTACACCAAGACTTGTGTAAGACAAATGCGATCGAATTCCCGTTCTTGTTGATTTATTTAATCACGAATATCACGGATGGTCATGGTATTTAGACAACAACTTAATACAAAGAAACTATGTACGTTGATAAGTATATACATCGAATCCGCCCCCAGCCGACCAGCAGCAAGCACCTCAAGCAGCAATAAACTGCTTGATCTTGGGCAGGAACTTGGTGTAGCCCGTGCCGCTGGGCGCCTCCATGCTGAACATGTAGTCGTGCCACCAGGGTCCGGCGGCCCACCAGAGCCAGCCGGTCCAGACGTCCGAGTTGTCCAGGAGGTGCTGGAGCTCGCCCTGCACGGCCGTGTAGCACTGCTCGTTGGCGCCTCCCGCAGTCTCGCCGAGGATGCCCTTCTTGCCGTTGTCCTTGAGCCACTGCGTCGCCTCCTTGAGGCGCTCCACGCCGATGGTGGTGCTGACGCACGTCTCGGATGTGCCAGACGAGTCTTGGTCGAGGTACTGGTGCATCTCGTAGATGATCTTGTCCTGGGGATCCTTGAGGTCCTTCATGGCATCGCCGTTGCCGCTAGAAACCCAGGACCAGGCGCCGGTCCAGGAGTTGCCCTCAACAAAGATGTACTGGGAGGTTGCGCCGGCGCCACGGATGGCGTCGATGGCAGCCTGGTTGAGTTCGGCCACGAGAGAGTTGTCCATGTCATGGTACTCGTTGTTGGTGTCAAAGATGACGTGCTTGTTGTCAGCGAAGCGCTTGGCCACCTTGGACCACCAGGTGCCAAAGTCGTCTGCGCTCGAGATGATGCTGCCGGCGAAGCGGCCATAGTTGTGAGGGTCCAGAACGGCATACGCGCCCCTGTTTCTTAGCCATAGCCCTGGATAATAGACATGACAGAACTTACTGGCCGGTGATGTGGCTGACAACACTCTGAAGGCCCTTGAGGTAGTCCTCATCAATGGAGCCCGTGATGCCATCAGGAGTAAGTCTCTCCATGCGGAAGCCCACACGGAAGGTGTTCATGCCGGTACCAATGAGCGTCTATCACTGTTAGCATCCTGCAGGTTCACAACTGGGAGAAACACACATCAATAGAGCTTGTCTCGGGCCAGATATAGTCGGTGCCAAGCTTTCCAGGGAGGTTCCCCTCCCCAAACTCACCACCAGCCTCATTGGCACCGGTGAACAGGAACTTGCCTCCAGCTCGCTTGGAGCAGGGAGCGGCGAAAGCAAGGGAAGCGCCAGCGCTTGCGAGAAGGAGATCAGTGAACCGCATTTTTGGTCTAGTTTCTCTGTGGTAAAGGAGTGTCGGATGATCGATCAACGAGCCATGCAGAGCCAGAAACTTCTTGCGAGAGGAGTCGACTATATATACTCGTAGCAGCAAGGCCATTTTCTCTGCTACTGACGCCACGATGCGGCGGCGGCAGCAGATTCATTGAGGTGGGATATGACAAGGGGATCGTCAACCCACAAGCCATGATGGCTCCTCAGTGCGCCCACTGCCTTGGTAGACTCGGTCGATGTGCGCAAGGTTTCATCTAGAATCCCGGAAAGGAAAATGGAAGCCCGTCCACTGCGGGAGGAGGTGGCTCCGTGCTTGTTTGTCTGAAACAGGAGCCGGGACCCCTGATATTTCAACAAACCACCATCGACGGGAGGATCGGAGAAGGATCGAATGCGATTTAATATTGTAGAGTTACATACTGCGTAGATACACGATGGGTCTGAATGGGCTCTCTTGAGCAGTATTTTGACATACCCATTTTAGGCTCATAGTAAGCGTTAGTTAAGGGGTTGAAAACCACTTTGTTTTCATATCATGAGAACGTCTTAGAAAAGAGCCCTGAATACAAGCACAAGAATCGCAAGACAAGTCGCATGACCACTTAAAGATGTGGTCTCTCGCCGAAACACCACTATTCGTCCCGTTGGTGGGCGTCGTTTCTCCGTTTGACATCATCTCGAGCCTCAGGTTGATGAACCCATGCCGAGATCCCGTTCGCGAAAGGGGTGGTCACGTGGTTGTCGGATCAACCCGCCCACCATCCCGGAAAAACTACACCCCTGCCTCGCGGAGCCGATCGCATTTCGAGGCTTTGGAGATGGGAGGCTTGAAATTTCCCAAGACGAAGGTGTGTTAGCGACAATGTACGCGACACGGGTTCTCCTTAAGCGCTCTGTGTGGAAGGGTGAGTCAATTGCTTTCTCTTGGTGTTTCTCATAACTGACAATTTCTCTCAGGCCCACATCTTGTGCCGTAAGCCGTCCACGATCGACTCGAATATCGTCACCTTCTAACGTTCGATAGCCTTCCCATTGTCTGGCCCAAGTCCCCCGGCGATAAGGTCCCTCCCGTACGAACGCAGGCCCGATCTGCCACGATTCTGCCTAACTTTGTTGGACTCAAGTTCGAAGTTCACAACGGCAAGGACTACCATGAGGTGACCATTACTGAAGACATGGTCGGACACAAGCTCGGCGAGTTCTCACCGTAAGTCGTATAGCCTCGAGCGATGATTTTGGCTCACAGGGTTTCTAGGACGCGGAAGCCCAATATTTGGGACAAGAGGTAGACTTTATGAGCAAGAGCCGGAATCTGGGTATACCCATGTACAAACACTACATGTAACATCACTGAGCACGATGATTCAACGAACATGTCCATTCGCGCATGAAAGCAATCTATTGCGGCTAGTTAAATGTTATACTGGCCTGATATCTTTGACGGACCCTAAACCTCCGTAAACGCCTGAACCCAAAAACACCTTGACCGTATGCACTCGTTCCAGTTGTAATCAAAACCACGACACTTAGCGGTAAAACTCGCTCCGCTTGACATTGACGCCGTACTCTCCGACCGCCATGCCCAGGTCCTCCATGGTGAGGACCGTCCTGTTCTGGCTGCCACCTTGACCACCACCACCGTAGCCCGGTCGCTGGATGCCCAGAGGCGCGCCCTTGTTCTGGTCCTTGCTTCCAGGCTGACCGGTCGGCTGGCCGGGGATGGGGAATCCGGCAGCGGCGCCGAGGGAGCCCATGGGGTTATTCGTGTTGGACGATGCGCGGATTCGGCTGTACTGGTATGCATCGGCGGCGATGTCGGCGATGAACTTCTGAGTGGCGAGGGCGAGCAGTCGCGCCAGGCGGGGATCGGTTTGGGGAGGGGGAGGAAGACCAGCCTTGGTCATGTAGTAGTGGGTGACTGCATCGGGAATCTATAGACGGTTAGATGAGTCGAGATGCGAAGCGCGGGGGGCATACAATGGGAGCGTAGTCATCCATCTTATTCAGGAACTCTCGTAGCGACATATCCTTGCGCGACGGGAGTCGTGACTCTGGGACCGGAGGAGCGGGCGGCGCCGCATCAGCATGACCATTTTGCGCAGCGGGGGACTGCTCTGTCTTTTCGGGCGCGTCGCTAGCCATCTTGAAGGATTTGATGAATGCGATGTGTTTCGATGTTGGAGTTGAAGGTTCAAGGTGTAGCATGTCGCGTTAAGGGAGTTCGATATCACGTGATTGATGTCATGGGTTGCCTCAAACTGAACATTCCCAAACTGGAAGTTTTGGGGGCATGAGAGAAGTCAAACGGAACAATACAGAGTACAATAGATACAGCAAACGAAGGAAATAGCATCATTTGGTCGAAACTCAATTACTATGGCCTACTTGGCCATTCCTCAATCTTACACATCGCCTACTTTTCCTCCATGGACACACATATCGAATCTAAGCAGCATGTGGAACATGAATAGACTCCACTCTATTTTGACTACCATTTCGTTAAATCGAAGGTCCGTTCCCCAAATCTCCAAGCCAAACGGCGACGCCATTGATTACCGCCTTGTCGACCTCCCAAACCAACGCCTTTCATGCATCTCCTGAAGCCGGAGTTATTGTGGCCAGAATAGCGGCCGTCCCTTGCCTTGCGGCTTCTTGATCGTAATGTCAATGTCAACGCGACCGAGACGCGTCTTGAGCCTGATGCTCTGCTCGTACAGGTTCCGTGGGTACTTTGGTCGCTTAGACGGGGAGCTTGAACTTCTTGCCCTTGAGAACCTTGGTGTAGTAGATGTAGAAAAAGTCGCTGTACAGGATCGTCTGGATGATGCCGGCAATGATGGCGATGTAGTCGACCTTGTGGTTGGGCTCGCTGAAGTATCGGTAGATCCAGTTGGGGATGTAGAGAGCGCGGTAGCTGCCGAGCGCAAAGAGGTAGTGAGTGGTGATGGTCTCGGCCTCTCCGGTTCGCTGCAGCATGAAGAGCTGGGGGAGGATGGCCACGGACTCGAGCCAGATGGAGAAGGCCCAGAGGATCTCGGAGAAGGTGTAGTAATAGGGGAATGCGATGGCGAGGACGGCGGCACCGGCGAGGAGGTACTGGACGCGGAAAGTATCGACGTTGGGGTCGTTGGTGGGCTTGTAGGCGTTGGTCATGAGGTAGATGATGTATCCTTGCGAACCGAGGAAGAGGAGCTTAAATACAAAGTTGTATATGCTATCGGTCGAGAAGATGTCTGTGAGGTGTTAGAGACGTGGCGAACGAGGTATCGAGAGTCGTACCGAGATAACGAGTGATGTAGACAAACATGTAGAGAGCCTGGGACTTGAACGAGATGCCTGAGCAGCTCTGGTGATTGTCAGCATTGTCAATGCATCAAAGTCAAGGGAGAACCAACGTTCAACTGCACCATCTTGTGTAGCAAGATGAAGATGCTGCCGAGATGCGAAAAATCCGCTGCGCTAGCCGTTAGAGCCAGTCATCGAAGCTGTTGCACGTTGAAACCTACCAGCGATGCGGAAGACGTTCAACATGATTGCGGTGTTGTGCTTATCGCGAAGCTAGACCAAGACAGGGGCAAGAGCGCAGAGAGCTGCTAGAAGCGCAGCGGGCGGGCGTCGGGCGACAATATGAAGAAGCTGAACCGTACGCAAGCGAGGGACCGAACGCAATTGAATCTCGTCGTGATGGTGGATGATGTTGAGAGTTGCAAGCTTGGCCCGGAGATTGACAGGGGAGCAGGATGATCATGAATCTCGAGACTCGACTCGGCCGGAAAAAGGACACGACGCGATAGCAAACTCATTGGGCCTTGCAGCTACGTAATGCGCTGGCATGTGGTTGGTGAGCCACATGCATTAGCCACAGTGTGTCATGTATGTGGCTGGTGCCTCCGTCTTTCTCCGTTCCGCTTTGGGATGCTTTCAAGACGCTCGCAACAGCGATCACCAATTCACCATCCTGAGAATCGCGGGGTTTGCAGTCTCGTTTGATTGGGAGAGTCTTGCTTCATTGAGACTTGAACGTTAGTCTCCATCAACTGACCACTCATCAATGATGCAATGGCCTTTCTCACTGCCTACGACTTTGGCCGTGGTCAAGGTGAGTAACGAGACAGGGTGAGCCGGATCTTCGAGACTGGTCTCCTACGAGGCTTTCTCTCATCTTTGTTTCTCTTTCCCAGTCTAATACCTCGGTCTCGACCTCGAACCGCCCGTCTTGATTTCTCATCACACCACAGCTATCCGCCTCAACCTGGTGCAACACAACCTCGCTGTCAGTCTCCTGTTCCTGGCTGAAATATTGAAAAGCCACAACTGCAGACCTGACATCTCAGGATACGAGTCAACTCTTTTTGAGCTGCAGACAAAGCCTCGTTCGCCAAGAAGGGAGCAGCTCATGGCCCATCGCCCAGTCATGTGAGGACGTGTTGAGAGTCATTCATCCAGTTTTCCAAAGTGTAAAGCCTCTTTTCGCAAAGCGCACCGAGAAACCAGTTGCCGGCATATCCGCAGAGCCTCTCCCCCGGTTGTTGGAGAGCGTGTTAATAGAACACCCCCCATGCCACGCTATGATCCCCGGACCAAGAGGCTTCCCCAGCTCGACGCTATTCGCTGGGTGCCTGCCTCCACCTTAAGCGCTGTGCCAAGCTTTGATCTACTAGTCCCGAATACCTTGCAGAGTGCCTTGTACTTGAGTGACCTGAGGGTACTTGCATCCATCCCGTCTTTCACCTCATGCAGCAATTTGCGCACCATGCGGCCTATTCACAGCCTGGGCAGAATTGGGGTTGATAGCGGTCACTGGCGCTTTCTAGTCGCCACCAGGGCTGTGCTGAGGGCAGCCGAATGTTCGCAGTCCAGTGCTGTTCGTCCTAGAGTTCACAAGTGATGGAGGGCTGTCGGCTGCCTTCAGCCCTCTCAACCAACTAACACCTGCCCTGGGCTTTCAACCACAGCTGGGACCGACGCTCGTTTGTATGACGATGGGTTAAGGCCAGAAACCAGTACGACCGACACAAAGTCTGTTCCTCAGTACAACACTCGTTACTCTCTTGTCGACTCTTGCTATGTATCCACATGTCGTCTTCACCAACTTCCCCGCGGTTCGCGCTGAGAGCCTCCTGGCATGACCAAATCCGTGAGACAGGGGCTGTCGATCGTCTCAAGGAGGGACGCTACGATCAGTTCCCGCTCCAACAGACTCAGGCGTTGGCAAACGACATTCTCGGAAACTCATTCTTCAACCGTGGAGCAACACCCGGAACTCTAGAGGCCGATACCTTGCTGGGCATCAAGCTGAACCCGTTCAAGAACGAAAACTTTGCACTCGAGGCCGGAGTCATTGCCTGTTTCCATGCCTTTTCACACAACGGCGCCCGCGGCCGGCTGCGGGAGGCACTCGGAAGATGCGAAGTGCCTGGTCCTCTCTTTCTACACCAAGCCCGAGCCTACCTCCAGCTGCTGATCCTGGTGAGCGGTATACGGCACGACTTTGTCCCTAACGAAGTACCCGTTCTTGCCAAGGCTCTCTTCAATGTGGTCAAGGAACGCGAACCCGAGGAACCCTTCCCAGCGATCATAGGGCATCTTCAACATGTCGGAAAAGAGTCCATCGACGACTACCTCCCACTGCACTTGGTCGAGATGATGCTATGCTACGCCGACTACAAGGAGAAGCTCCGAATCAAGCTGAACGAATTAAAAGACTCTTGCCAATGGTATTCTGCATACCAGCTGGTGGCCGGAGCGAGTCAACTAGAATACCTCCCTGCCAAGGCCCTACTTCGCTACGCATTGCCCGACAGAAGCTGGTGGATGCCATGGACACCCAACCTCGATAGGATCCGTGAATGGGAGACACGGCTCTCTGAGAAAGATCGATACCGACTTGTTCTGGTTTTGGATCTGGAGGGACCAGATGTTAGGGGGGAACAGCGTCAGCTTCTACGACACTCATTCTGTGGCATTTTTAGCCCGGCTGCTGAAGCTTTACCCCCAAAGAACGGTCGATATATAATGGACAGTCTCATGACCGTTGTCGACCGTGCCATCGCCTGGGGCCCCGAGGCTATTGGTCTAATAGTCACAATGTGCATCAAGCCCAAAAGGGTTGACTGGCAGACTATTGAACGCATCGAGGCAGCCTTGGAGCTACGATCTCCAGATGGCATCCGCGCATTGAAAGCCTATTCACGAGGCTTTGAAAAGGGAGAGTTGTCCGAGAAGGTTCAGGCTTGCACAGCAATTCTGACCACAATCACGGCTGCACCTCGACTACAAAACCTGTTTGGTAGCCCGAGAGATCTTGCCGGCTCGGGATGCCGCGTCTTCATGGAAGCAGTGGAATACCTATACAAACAGCTCTATGAACGCCAAGCCAGCGAAAGATTCGCCCTTGCTACCGGTGGCCTTGGTCGCGCCCTTGCTTCTGCCACATGGCTTCACGAGCTTTGGGATGACCGCTTCATCGAGGACCTGCAAGGAGTGCCCAGCGATCACTACATCTCCAATGCGTTCCACATCTTTCGCACTGCGTCAGAGGGTGAATATCTGATTCACCGCAATGAACTTGCCTATTGCTTGTGCCTCTCCACACGTGAGGATGCCGCTGCGCCGGATGTGACACGCTCCTCTCGCCTTGGCGATGACCTTATCCGGTCGATCCCTCTTGATCCCGACCGTGGTCTGCTTCGAGACAAGCTGTGTCGAGAGGTTCGAGAAGGATTTAGCCCGGATGAGGCGATGGCATGCGTGAATCAGAGCAAAAAGGAGCACCCCAGCTTCGTCAAGAGAATACGCGAGCTCATCACACCGGAAAACAACGACATGCTGTGCGTCAACATGGCAGCATACTTGGGCCGAAATCACGCCAACGCTAACGCAAAGCGCCCAGCGGAGTGCTGGCGACAGCTTCTCATGCACAAGATGCGGCAGAGGTCTCCCGGGTTGCTAGAGCGAGTCGGTGATGCTCTGCCGACGTCCAAGCTGTGGGTGGACTGGCAGACTCACCTGCGGTGGCTGTACCAAGTTAGACACTACGATCCAGAGGGGGGACTTGGGTTCACGCCTGAAAAGTTCAACGCGGTGACGGTTCGCAAGATGGGGATTGGGAGATCGGTGAGCATGAGCACCAACTCGACGGGGAGCAGTGGAGGGTATCCGTATTTGGGGAGAGATTTTGGTAGGGATTAACAGATTGATGATTTGATATGTTTATGTGATTTTGCGTGGTGATGAAGGTGTTGATTATGGAGTCATTAGAGTAGAATTATGGAGTCGTTTGAATAGCCGATTAAAGGGTCCTTGATAATGATAGACAATCGAATCTATAATTCCGCTCAAATTTTCTGGCTAAATATTACACATGGATACATAAAATCATACATTTTGCCAATAAACAATCTGAAACATCACTCAGGTCTGCAATCAGGCCATATCCCGTTCATGCCCAGGAACGGGGTTGTAGGCGCTATAGGGGTTCGTCGACGGGTACGGCGGCCCGCCCATCGGCCGGACTGCAGGCCTGGAGTTACCAGTCGGTTGAGGAGACAGAGCTCCAGACTCTGGGCCGTAGTTTCTGGCCGGAGGCGGGAAGAGAGGCATCGTGTTGACGGACTGCGTGTCGGACTGAGGAACTTGGGTGTAGGTTGATCTGATGCTTGGTCTTGTTCTCCGCACGTTCTCTAGAGGAACATGGTCTTGGATGGGCGATAGTCTTGGATTGGATGGTTGTCTGGCGTGTCGTTGAGTACGAGATCCGTTGAGGGTCGTAGCTGGCGAGGTACCGCCCCCAGAGGCAGATCTCCGACCAAGGTTCCCAAAGGCATTCTCTGTAAAGTTGGTGATGGCCGAGATGTTGCGGTTCTCAATGCTGCTAAAGAACCTTCCCTCCCTCGGGTTAAGCGTGCCAAACTTGCCACGCAGGAAGCGAATGTACCGTCTCGCAAGCTCTCGCTGCTCCTCCCTCGGCGTATTGACCAGCGTCTCGAACGACATCTCGAGAACCTCATCAAGATTGCGTTCCGCCTTGTCAAGCACCTCACGGAACGGAGGTGCCAATGTTCTTCCGTGTGATGTACCGTCGTTGAGCTCGTCGAGGATGTACTTGCGGACCTCACCCTTTACAGGCCTCGTGACGGCGTGCTCTTGGACCTTGCCGGACGTGATATCCCAGGCGAGCCAGGCCATTGCTGAAAAGTAGAGCACGCTGAGGAGGCCTTCGGAGACGTCTTTGAAGAGGAGCGTGTCTTGGCGAGTTTTGCCAGGCATGTAGGTCTGGATGACGACGGCGAATTGGAGCGTAGAGCGGATGAGGAGAAGAATCGTGGCGCAGTAGAAGACATTGTGATACTATATCCATGTTAGCATCTCGTATATCAGATCAAGGACAATTGACAAACCTTTTGCCTCTCTCCATCAATAGTAACAGCCCTCAAGATGATAGCATCCGTCGCAGCAGCAGCAATCATGAGACAAAACCCAAAAACCAACCCCGTAGTAGCAAGTTCAAAGTGAGTCCACTTGTCCGAAACGTCGGCAATGACATTGAGACTGTAAAACCTCATCCAGACAACAGCCAGAGAAAAACCCAGGAGCCATTGAAAGAAGGACACCATGAACACGAGAAAGAGCCCAAACTTGGCAGACACCCACCACCAGTTGCGGCGCTCCGAGTTGGCCTTTATCTCGCGCCAGAGGATGGCGTATGTTCCCCAGATCAGGAGGATGGTCGAGGCGAGGTGGAAGGCTTCCCAGAAGGGGGCGAGGAGGATGTAGCCGTAGACGACGGAGCGCGTGTCAAAGTGTAGCCATCTGTCGATGACGACGATAAAGTACCAGCTAAGATAACATTAGGCAATTGCCCATTCTCAAGAGAAAAGTGTAGACTCACAAGCAGAGAAATGCAGTTCCGTAGAGTATAGTGTTGAATTCCTTCCACAGCTCCTTCGGCCTATGCAGCAGCCAGAAGAAGGCCCAGATAAAGAAGCCAACAGCAAAGAACCATATCGTGACAAACACAGCTCCCACGACGTCTCCCTTGGGGAGAGGTTCGGGAGACAGAGTCCAAAGAGTCTTGTTCTGCATGGCTGAAAAGGCTTTGGGGGGGTTCTTGGAGAGAGAGAGTTTAGCAGAAAGCTCAGGACTTGACCTTTTTGTCAATATTTCTCTCTCGTTCAATCAATCCCTTGAGCCGCTTTCTCTCTCGAGTGCCTAACATCGCACCTTGAATGCATCCGCCTCCTCACTCAGCCTGCTTGATACAATTTCCCACCCCCCCATGTCAAAAGCTCAAAAGTCACTCCAAGTACCTCTCGACCAGTACATCAAGATACAAAAAGAAAAAAAGGAAGTAGTTTGTGTGACAAAGACCTACCTGCAGACAGACTACAATATTTCGTCTCGGGAATCTGCCTATCACAGTTGTGAGCTTCACAGCCTGATTCTTTCTAGCACGCAGCGGCCCGCCGATGTGACGGTAGCTAATGCACCTCGCGACGCGCCCATGAGCCGAGAGGCGTTCTCAGGAGTCAATGCACGTCTGATACCAGGCCGCATATTAGTCCTCTTTGACAGGGTTGAAACCGCACCCCATGCAAGGGTGTGTGCTGCTGCAGCCTGGGGTCGGGAGGGCTGAGTTGACGTGGGGGAAAAGCGAGCTAGGGAATGCCCTCCGTTAAACCCTTTCAGCTGCAGCAAGCCACTAGACGCGGGACGGGCAAACAGAGACTGGGGTTTTGTCAGCGGGTGGTGTAAGGGGAGTTTCGGCATGTCTTGGCCGTTGAAGCCGAGACCGGAGAGTTGCTAGAATGAACATGACGACTTTCAAGTGTTGAAGGAGACCAAGAGTGATTATCAAGGATACAGAATCATCTAGTCGTGTAGTACATCCATTAATCTACAGTTAGAAAATAAACAACCTATGCAGAAATTACTCAGTATCCCGCCTTGACCGACACAAAATCCCCCTTGACAATAACCCTCTCAGCCCGTAAGTCATTCCGCCCATCACCCACCCTGCGAATACACGGCTGAATCATGAGATCGACTGTCGAACTACCAGACCCCATGCCCGCCTCATCCTTGAACCTGTCGGCGTTCGCACTCTCACCATGCTCGCACGAGTCCAGGTAGATCTGGGCCCGTTGTGAGGCCATCTCGAGCGCCAGAGTGCCCAGGCCCTCGACAAACTCGGCGATCTCACCGCTGGCCTGGGGGTCCAGCCGGCTGCCGCTCGCCCGCTGTAGAGAGGCTACCAGGCCATTTGTAACCAGCTGAACATTAGCCTGGAAGAGCCTCAGGAATCTGTTGTCCGGGGCTGAGCCCTGCCGCCATTTATTGAGGAGAGCCTCGAAGAAGCGGGCGCGCCAAACATTCATATCCTTGGTGTTGGGTAGAATGAGTCCCCGTGAACCTGTAATCATATGAGCATCAGACCAAAAAACATGTGCTCCGTAGAACGTACCTTTGGTGTCGGACACAGCAAAGAGCTGGTACACCTGATCCATGAGATCAAAGCCATCGCCTCCCTGACACCCAAAGGCGCCAAATCCGAGAGGACGACCAAAGAAGCCGCGGACGATGATCCTCCAGCAGATGTGGCGCACAAACTTGGGCCAGTTTCGACCTCCTTGCTCAGCGTTCCTGGTCAAGAAGTTGTCGGGGTCGAGCTCAGGGTCGAACGAGTAGGTATTGGGCCTTGGGACCCAATAGTTGAGGTTGTTGATGCGCTGAGCAAGGTGCAAGAAGTTGCTCCTGAACTCATCGTCTGGCGTAGCTACGTAGTCGTCCATGTTGCTGTAGCTCGCCATGCGCTTGTGCGCCGCCGTCAACTCGTTCTGAAGCCTGGTCGTCTCAGCCCTAAACTTGGCTCTGAACCTCTCCTCCAAGTTCTTGGCTTCAGCGTCTCGTCGAGCAATTTCGGCTTCATGCTCGGCCTTCATCTCCTCAACCACTCTTTGATGGCTCAGGGCCATGTCGGTCATGTTGCCCTCAAGCTCCTCCTGCTTCTTCTTGGAATTCTCATTGAGGGTGTTGATTTGGCGAGAATACATTGCTTGGATTTTGGCAATCTCATCCTTCTGTTCGTTCTCGAGCTCCACGCAGCGAGCAAGTGCTGTATCGCTACTCTGCTTGTAGGCATCTCTCTCGTTGGTGGTCGTTGTGAGATTGTGGTCAAGCTGTTTGTTGAGCTTGAGAGCATTCTCCAGCTCCAGATCCTTCTGCTGAGCACTCTCCCAGTACTGATTGCATTCTGTTCGAGCCTTGTTCCTCTCTCCAACCACGCGATTTAAGCTGGAATTCGCCTTTTGTAACTCATTTGCCGCTTGCTCGTAGTGGCCCTGGTACAGGGTCGCCTCCTGTTGGGCAGTGTTTCGCTCACCAACGGCGATCTCGTAATCCCGTTCGGCATCCTCAAGTTTCTTTTGTGTAGATTTAAGAGTATCCTTATAGCCGCGAATAAGGGCCTGCAGACTGTCGCGTTCTGCCGCAGCTGTTCGCCTGGCATTTTCAGCCTTGGTCCAGTCATCCTGTATCTGGTGGACTTGACGGTTCCGAGCCTCCACTACTGAGTTGAGTCTCGCAATCTCATCTTTCAACTTCCCGACGGAACCACTGTGACTCTTGATCTGTTGATCTTTGTTTTCGGCTGCTTGTTTGCGCTTTTCAAGCTCCTTGGTCGCCCACTGCAACACCGCACCGAGTTGGTCAACATAGGGGTCCTTTGGAACCTTGTGTTGCTTTTGGAACGCCTTGAGCTTCCTGGACCACTCGTCTAGGTTCGAATTTTGAGCAGCTGACTTTTGGAGAGTTTGATGCTGTTTTTGGGTCCCTCCATTTCTGCGGAATCTGTCACGAATGCCAGAGCCCCGGCGCTCTCCAGAATCCACGTGCTGTTCCGTAGACTGATGTGACCATTGACCGTCGTCGTCATCGTCGTCATCATCGAGGATATAGTTGAAAGGATCCGAGTCCCTAACTGGATCCGATCTCCGATCACGTTCGCCAGGAGTGTGATCTTTGTTGATAGGAGGATCTGGCTGAATGGCTTCTGACCGAACAGGCTCTGACCGAACGACTTCTGACCGGACAGTTTCCGATCGAACGGTTTCTGGCCTCGCACTCGCACCTCTTAGTGGAACAAGTTGGAGAGGAACCGTATCGGTCTGGGCCGTCGGATAGGGAGGGTTCCCAGGAGATGGACCAACAGGTCTCCTCTGTGTGGCGCTAGTAGGTTGAGATTGAAAGGCTCGGGCGGCAGCTGCTAGGGCTGCTGGATCCGTTGGAGGTTGCGAAGGACCTGCTTTGTGCTGGTCAGGCGACGATGGGAGTCCGCCTGTTCGTTCGGAATAAGACCCATTGCGGTGTCGAGTCGCACGGGGCGAATCTCGCCCATTGGTGTTTCCTGTCTGGTTTCGCATTGTTTCTTCTTCCTCTTGGTTTGTTTCGGTTGAAGTTGGGTCTTCCACTGGCATCTCTACCGGCTCGGTGTCTATCATTCGCTCCGAGGGAAGCTCAACCATAATCCTCGGGGCATCACTCTGAGTTGATGCGCCTTGAGGAGCACTCTGAGTCAACGTCCCTCGAGAAGTTTCAGAGGATGGCTGCGTGACTGGTTGGCCGTCTATCTCGTGCTCGTTCTTCCAATATGATCCGCTCTCCCAGCGAGACTTGTAGGTCGATGAGGACTGTGTGCCCGGAGTCGAGCCGTCCGGATTTCGCTGCGGGGACTCGACTGAAGGAGTAGCAGTTGCGCTGCTCCAATATGTAGTGCTCGGCGTTGCCCGTCCAGATAGATTATCAGTCGAGGTGAAGTTAAGCTCGGCTTGCCGACGAGCAGCTTCACGCTTTTGAGTCGCGTAGTGGTTGGCGATTGGAGTATCCGGCAGGTCGGGGACGACAGCTTCCTCGACCTGGGGCTCCCCTCTATTGGTGAACTTGTCTTTGAGCTTGCTCCAGCGCCGGCTGGAGGACTTGGTCTCGTCTCGGGACTGCTTGGGGGGCATGGTGGGAGAGGAAAGAAGAGCAATGGCTCGACATCAACCAGTTTTCCAAAGAGAGGCCGCGATGATGAACAAAAGAACTCTAGCTTGCCTCTACTCGCTGCAGTCAAGACAAGACGGGACGAGACAGCCTCGGGAACGCCATGGACCGAGACGGGCAGCGGGCTGAGCCTGTCACAGCCCTGGTAGGCTCCCCATGGAGGCTGCGTCTAGCTGCTGCCGCCGCCGCACAAGCAGGCAGAAGCCCCCTTGTCCGATAAGAAATGCACACCGAGAATGTGTCGACGACATTGCTACTCTCAGCCCCCGGCGCCTGTTTTCAACCTCATCCCGCGTGTCGGGTTGTGGTGGAGGTGGAGATGTGAGAAGGCGCACCAGCTCGAGAGCCTGGAAAAGATACATGTCTAGGTAGACGCCCCCTCTTTGAGTCGTCACACACCCCGGCGCAAGCTGGCAGCCCGTTTATATCCTCCTGCCATTAATTATCTCGGCTCCTTGATTGAAAAGAATTACAATCTTTCGTGCTATCTTTCTTGCAAGAACTTGTCTTTCAGGAAAGAGTCAACCCTCAGCCTGACGCCGCAATGGATGAGTTTGATCTTGGCCCAGACGTTCCCATCGAGGGCACGACAGGCGAGGCTCCTCGCTTCATCTTTTGCTTTGACTTCGGGACGACATTTACTGGTGAGTTTCCGCCGATGCCCCCCTCTAATTTCAGATGTTAACTCTCTAGGCGTCGCCTGGGCTCTTGTAAATGGAACAAGTCCACCAAGGCTCAGGGACATCCAGGTCGTCAGCGCCTGGGCCTCCGACTACATCCAGGACAAAGTCCCCTCTCTCTACACCTACTCACCCGAGCACGGCCAGAGGTGGGGATGGGACATTGAGAACAACATGTACGTCATCCGACAGCCCAAGCTGGAGCTGCCGGAGCCAAAGACGCTCGACGCCCTCAAGAAGCTCAAGTGCGCCGTCAAGTATGACCGCATCCTGCGCGAGGCCATTGAGAATGGCACTCGACTCCCTATCCATGTGACAAAGGGCCCATACGATGTCACTAGAGACTATCTCTTTGAGGTGGCCAAGGCGGCACACGATTCCGTCGAGAAGAACCTTCCACCAGGCCAACTGAAGGACTTTCCCATTGATATTGTCGTGACGCACCCAGCGGTAAGTTGTTTACGAAACTGCCATTAAGCTTCAATGTCTAATTGGAATACAGGAATGGGATGAAAGGGCAAGGAGCATGACATTCAAGGCAGTACATGCCGCTTTCAAATATGGATTCAGAGACAGCAAGCTCGGCACATCTCGTCTTACGACAGAACCTGAAGCGTGTGCACAGTACACATTGGAAGCTGCCCAGAGCGAAGGCATCATGGATATTCGCGAGGTTTGTTTTGCTTCTCAAGCACTAGATTGGCTGCTAACATTGTCCCAGGGAGAATGTTTCGTGGTTGTCGACGCTGGTGGCGGCACAGTTGTAAGTACACCACGCAGACAAACTGAGAGATGCATATTCTTACAGTGCTGTTTAGGATTTGGTCTCCTACTACGTCCAAAGTCTGAGTCCCTTCCAGCCCAAGAAGGTGACTCGTCCAAGTGGTAAGTCCTTGTCCCATCCAGCATCACCAAGTGCTAACACCATGTCCCAGGCGGCAAATGCGGTGCCACCTGTATCGACAGATACTTCCTCTTCGAATACCTTCCCGCCAAACTAGGTGCCGAGTACGACGCCCTAGCCCCAGGCGTCCTCGAAGCACGAGATCAAGATCAAAGCGGCGGCCAAGTCGTCTTGAGCACGGGCCTTCAGTCCATCCTCAAGGAGTTTCAGCTCATCAAGCACGAGTTTGAGGGACGCAAGGCCCGCGGCCAAGCTGGGGACATCAAAGTGCTCAACCTGCCCCATGGCTTCGGCAACAGAAATGACGCAGCACGAGGAATTCGTGATGGGCAGTTGCTCATCTCGAGTGCCGATCTTGAGATCATGTTCCGGGAGTCTGTTCCCGAGATTCTACGTCTCATTGAAGGCCAGCTTGCAGCAGTCGAAAACAAGCACATGAAGGCAAAGGTAAAATGATAACCGATATCCCAGGGAAACAACTTCTGACCCAGTTTCAGGCCATCTTTCTTTCAGGCGGTTTCTCTGGAAGTAAATACCTTCGCGACTGCGTCGAACACTTTGCCAGGAGCCGTGACGTCGGCTTCTACTGGCCCGAGAAGGAGAGGTATGCTTGATCTCGAATTCGAGTAAACATTCACTTACTGACCTGTTTCAGTTGGTCTGCCGTCGCCCGAGGAGGTGTTGTGATGGGCTTGAGCAGCGGCGGCGAACACCGTCAAGCCCCCGTCTGCCATCAGAGCCCCTGCCACATTGGCGTCGTCCTCGCAGAGCCATTCGTCAACTTTTCCCACGAGCCCGAGCAGCGGTACCTAGACACACACGACGGAAAGGCGCGGGCCAAGAACAACATCAAGTGGCTCGTACTAAAGGGCGACCTGATCGAGAACGAACTCTACGTCAAGCAGCGGATCGTCAGGAAGCTACCCAAGCGCATGAACCCTGCGAGCCGGCTCACAGTCGTCTTTGACACTTGGGATTACATTGGCGAGCATGCCAACGAGCCGCCGACGAACCTGCACGAAACGCCAGGTAAGTTTCAATAGCCTCATCACATCTGTGACGGCACTAACACGACCACCAGGCAGGACAATCGAGCGCATCGGCGCAGGCAAGAGGGAAGCCAAGAAGTGGGACTTTCAGCTCCCGCAACCAAAGCCCGACCAGTGGAAGGCGGCCGGTTCATCAGGATGGTTCCAGCTAGACATGGATCTCGAAATAACAGTCACAAAGGACCGCGCGAGCATCCAGCTCACGCCGACTCAGAGGGCAGAGTACGGGGAGTCTGGGGAGCCGCTTCTCAACGAGTCACACGTCTTCAACCCGAGAGCTGCGGAGGATGGCTTCATGTAGTGTAGCTGTAGGGCTAGCCAGATGCATGCATGCAGGGAAAGGGACCGGGGTTCTATTGGATAATTCAGCGTCAATGTATCAGCTTGTATCAAACCATTGTATCTCTACGTACCTCTCCTAATCCATGCTTCCACATTTCAAGCCTCTTTGCCTCGCGGCAAGGGAGAATATTGCAATAGTCTAGTTACCCCTCAAGGGTGTCGGACTTGCACACACAAACGAGGCAGTGTCTGCAATGTCTGCAGCTCTGGACTATTGGTTCAGTTCCAGGGTTGAAAAGAGACGCATGCATGTTGCGGGCGATTGTGGAAATTGCTCATCGCCAAGGTTCTAGGTTTCCCAGGGGTGTGGGTGTGTAGACGGGATATGCCTTCATGACAGCCTTGTTGGTGTGAGAGGGGGGCTTCTCGTAGCACAGCCGAGTGCGGCTCTCCAGTTTGCCTAGCCTACGTGCACACTCCGTGAGTAGGTCTTTTATCATGAGAGAGGCTGTTTTGCATTTCGTCTTCACTTGAGACTGCAATACCATCTTTGGCAATCCATCTCATCTCACACTTGCCTTGTCTTGTCAACCAGCATCATGAAGTCCTGGGATGGCCTCAACTACTACACAACCAACACAACCCTTTGGGTTGAGCTCATGAACCGCAGCACCGAGGAATGGGGCATCGGCTATCTCCCAGCCAAGCTGGTAGCCATCCCGGGCAAGTTCAACAGCAGCTACAACATCTCAGACGATGCCATCCTCATCCAGCACGCGGCCCAGACCAAGGCCGGCAGCCGTGACACGGAAAAGATCATCTTTGGCGTCGCATCCGGCATCGTCATCTTCTTCATGGCGGCTTGGATCTTCTACAACCGGGACGATCTCAAGCCGCCAAAGGACGATGACGAGGGCACAGGCACAAAGCCCGGCGAGGATGCCACCAGCACGCGTACCAGGACGACAGAGCTCACAGCCAATGAGAAGGACGCCCAAGAATTCGGAGCGTTTTGCCAGCAGCTCAAAGACTTTTACTACAGCGACAAAAAGTCTGAGCTCGAGGCCGCGGAGCGCAACATTGTCGAGGAGAGCGGCCCAACCGTCGACAAGCCCTGGGTAGGCGACATAGAAGAAGCATCCGCACTCCTGCGCAAGCTATACAGCCTCAAGATTACGATGCGCAACGACGACGACTCGGAGCACGTCACTTTTGCAGAGCGCAACAGACACCACGCCGAGAGCGATGCCATTCTTGCAGAGGTCAAAAGGCTCATCGAGGAGAGGGCGGCCGCGATGCGTGACCCCGGCCAGCTAAGGGCCGAAGATGAGGAGATGGCCGAAATGGAAGAGATTGAGACGGCGTTGCGCGAGATAGAAGCCGAGAACCACGCGCCGATGCGCTGGGATGATTCGCAGCGAAGCAGGGTGAGCAGGGTATCGCGATAATTTGTCCCTCTTAGTCTTTGGTGTTCCATGATATCCCTTCGGTACCTTTTTCTTGTATTATCGTATCCAAGTCGGCAAAAACGGCTTTCATAGCACGACCAAGCCAGTAATTGATCACATTTTCGGGTTTATCGGCCAATTCTCATCGCGCATAGTCGGCTCGCTATCTCCGTTGGTGGTTGTCATCGCGAAGTTGTTCGTGGCTTTGTCAAGTTTGGAAGTTCCAGGCAGTGGCAGTGACGTATTACAAAGCAACGCCGAACTTGGCCGAACACCATGGTAGGAATAACTTCTACCTTTAACCTGTCCCCCATGTGAATACATATTTATTCAATCTCTCCGTCTCCTTATCATCTTATCTGGCAAACCTCAATCTCACACCTACAAACCAAATCTATCCTCTCGTCTCAATCTGAACTTACCATCACAACACCAACCCCTCCATCGCCACCTAATCTCCCCATCACCACCATGGCCGACTCCCCTATGGCAGACGACGCCTCAACATCCGAGTCCGCATGGCTCACCCTCTCCGTAAAACACCGCCAAGTCACCTACGACCTCTCCTTCCCCGAAGACGCCACCGTCACCGACCTCTTCCACGAAATCGAAGCCAGCCTCGACATCCCCGTCGCAAACCAAAAGATCCTCGCCCCGAAATGCCCGCTCCTCAAATTCCCACTCAAGAACCCCGACATGCCGCTCCTCGACCTCAAGGGCAAGCCTCTGACCCTCATGGGCGCTCCCGCAGCGGAAGTACAGCAGATACAGGACATGGCTGAGCGCGTCGCAAAGCGCAACACCGCGCGGATGGCCCAGCGCAGCAGAGCAAGACATGCGCCTGCGCGCAAGACTGCTGAGGATTCGCAATATACTTTCCTCCAAGTCCGACCTCTGCAAGGGCTTCCAAACCCCGATCGCAGCCAGAAGCTGCTCCTGCGACTCAAGGAGGACCCAGGCATCCGTGCTGCGATGAAGAAGCACAAGTTTACCGTTGGACTCTTGACAGAGATGGAACCTCTATCGCATACACAAACGACACATGAAGGTACAAGCCGAATTCTGGGCTTGAATCGCAACCGGGGCGAGGTGATTGAGCTGCGATTGCGGACGGATGCCCACGATGGATATCGCGACTACAAAACCATCCGCAAGACTCTCTGCCACGAGCTAGCACATAACGTCCACAGTCCTCACGATCGCAACTTTTGGGATCTATGTCACCAAATTGAACGAGAGGTTCAGGCGGCAGACTGGAAGTCGGGAGGGCACACGATCGGAGAGACGTCAAGGTATACCATCTCGGGCGTAGATGAGGAGGAGTTTGAGGAAGATCACGGAGGTTGGACAGGAGGGGAATTTGTCCTGGGAGGAGTTAGTAATGCTACGACTGCGGGTCTGAGCCGGAGGGAGGTTCTTGCGCAGGCAGCGCTGGAGAGGCAACGAAAGGAGGTTGAAGCTGAACGAAAGGTGTTGGAGGCTACTGAAAAGACACGGCGCCACACACCGCCCAGAGATGATTCAAAGTGAAGGATCCTAAATGGCTAAACTGGCGTTGATGGCAAGGGTACTGGGCACATTATAGAAGCATAGGATACTCATGGGTACATAGCATTGGATAGCAAGCGTAACATGGCATTAGATAATTAATATTTGAGATTACAAGACCATCTTGAGATAACGAGGCATCACGACAAACAATGTGATGGAGATCAGTCGTAATATGGCATTATACAATCTGGTATACAAAACTATCCTATCACGTCTCTCAATACGGCAGAGGATCCAGATTCAAGCCCTCGACGCTGAGCTTGAACGAGTCGTTCCTCGAGTAGCTTCCAGCAGCATCAAGATCCAGACGGCCCCTGATACAGTCGCGGAAATCGACGTCAGCATAGACCAAACCGTCAGGGTCCTCCCACTGCGGCCCAGCAAGGACGTCACCAAACGGAGAAACGATCGAGGAGCCGCCGCGCGAGAGGAACTCGGTCTTGTGAGTTTGGGAACGACTCGACGTCGAGGGAGGAGCGGGGGTCTCGCCATCCTCATCGCAGCAAAGCACAATCTCGTTGCCATCCTCATCAAAGACGGACTTGCGACGGCGGCGACGTGTGGGAGACTTTGGCAGAGCAATCTCAAAGCCATCCTCGGTGAGGGTCGAATTCCTTCTTCCTTTCGTAGTCGGCGGCGCACCATTGGTCTCTCCCCCAGTCTTGGGAATGCACATGTTGCTGCTGACGACGAAACAGCGTCCCTCAACACCGACGGTGCGCATCAGACCAAGCCAGGCATCGCGGTTATCGGCGGTGGGGGCAAGATACAGGTTAATGTTCTGGGCGTAGAGACTCTGGCGCAGAAGAGGCATGTAGTTCTCCCAGCAGATGGCAGCGGCGAGGTTGATGCGAACGCCGCGGATGGTGGTGGTGACGGCTTGGAGGGTGCTCGGGGAGCCCTGGGCCCAGATAAGGCGCTCCGAACCGGTCTAGCGAGTGTAAGTGAGGATCTACGACACCATCGTCGGACAACTTACAGGGAGCACCTTGCGACGCTTGCCCAGCATGCCCTCCTTGGGGCAGACGTAGACAACAGAGCAATACAGACTTCCACCGGCCTTTTCGATACATCCAACGACGATAAAGACACCCGTATCTCTCGCAATCCGCTCAAGCTCCTCACGCGAGCCATCTCCACGAACCTGATCGTCGTCACCACCGAGCTGCCTCTTTACCCACTTGACACCCGCCCCTCCACCGGCCGGTCCCACAGTGTCGCCGAGGTCAATGGCCTGCTCAAAGTAGTTGACAAACTCATCGCGGCCGGCCTGGCTGCGGTTGCCGATCTCGCAGCCAAAGGAGCTCCCGCGGGGGTACCCGCCGATGAAGGCCTCGGGGAGGAGGAGGATGTCGATTTTGGAAGCAGCCGCGCGCTGGGCGATGGAGTCGATGAGGGCGATGGTGGCAGGCGTAGACTCCTGCGTGCCTGGAGAGGCAGTGCCCAGACGGATAGTAGAAGCTGTAGCCATTGTGCAATCGCTGATCTGATGTTGGAGGAGAGAGAGATGCGAGGTTGAGGAATACCTAGTCAAGCAGACATCAGGTGAGTCAAAGAATCAAACCCGCAATGGCCACCTGCCCTTCTACGTAAGGTGGCAGTTCAGATAGGTACGTATGGGAGAACTCCGACTCAGCAACGAGCGGGGCAACCAATTGTGCCATCTTCATCAGTGGATGCTTCGGCGCCATGCTCGTTCGAGCTCTCTTGTCGGAGACTCTGTCCTGGAGACTTGTCGCAGTGGAGGGCCCAAGCGGCGAGGTACAGAAAGCTACCCGCAATGGACCTTGGAGCTCCGAGCAACGGGCAAGGAGTCATGTCTTGCTTTGGGGTATATGGCTTGCATGAAGGATTGAATGTGCTTCTATAGTAGTTGAGTCTATAGGCTAGAGTTCATTCAAGTTGTAGTTGTTTTCGTCAGAATTTCGAGGTTGAGAATGATATCTCGGCCGTTCACATGCCGAACTTCGGTGTAAGTGACCGAGATCCACCAAGTTCAAGGTTCAAGCCATAGACGCCGGATGGTTGTACCGCGAAAGAGATGCAGGCGCAGAATGATAGGGTTTGACATGGAAGCAAATATCGCACCCATATTAGGAAGAGCATCCAAAAGAATTTTGATCTCTAACAACCTCGATATCACATTCAACAAACCAGTTGGTGTTAGTGAGACACCAACCGACCCTAGAAATTAGATAGCTATATAGGATTCTCAACCAACCTCTCAACCACACCCCCCCACTACAACAGGCGCTCAACGCCTGTCATCTTCCGTAGTATAGTGGTCAGTATGCAAGCTTGTCACGCTTGAGACCCGGGTTCAATTCCCGGCGGGAGAGATCCAGCCAACTGTGATACACAGGCATTTCTTTTTCGCATTTTTGGGCATTTCTGCAATCGTTTGCTCTTTTATTTTTGCTATACTGTTGTTGTCTTGTCAAGCCAGTCTCTGGATGTGGTATGTAGCATCAAGTCTGGGCGGGCTTGAAGTGATGACATGCTCCTACCTCAATATCCTAAGGAGTGAACCACCATAAGAACATGACATGGAGCATTTGAGAAGTCGTCTCCTTGTTCAGAAAACTGCAAAGAGACATGTAAAAATCACCATGGCCTCGTACGTTTTCGTTGTCTAGATATTTGCCCTCCTCCTTCGAAGTTGGTTGCTCGGGGCAGCGACAAGTTGCAGTACACATATGGATGATTTGGCAAACTCGAATTCCACCATCAATCACACTCTCCAGCTCTTCCAAAAAGTTTGGCCTTGTACTACAGGCAATGCGGCGGGGGTTTAACAAATGCCAACATTGGCCAACATCAACTGGATCATGGCAATTGCCATTCTGTGAAGCAACTGCTGCCACCACGTTACAATTCCTTCAACAACCATGCTTGTCAATCATTTGAAACAAAGACCCAGGCTTCATATACTCTGTCAATCATTTTGCTTGTCTCTAAGCAAGTGGCCATGATCCTTCTCCGCACGGCGGCAGCTTGCCCACGTTGTTGGATGAGTGGATGATGAAGCACTCAGGATGCAAACAAAGGCCCAAAAGCCATGCTCTTGCTTACAATCCATGATCAAATTACTCCCCCTTGAAGTATAAATTCACCGTGTCACCTCCCATGTTCTTCGCCCCCTCAGTTCTCTTGTTCCTTGTCACTCTCGTCGCATCCTCAGGCCTGATTTCTGCTTTCATACCCTGTTTCATTCCTTTATATATACACTCCTGGAGCACTCTCAAATGCCCCCTTGGAGCTTTCTCACCTGCCATCAACTTGATACGTTGATTGACGGATAATGAAGCCCACCGCATAGAAAGATGATGATCGCCTCACCGACCTGGACTCATAACACGGTGTTGAACTACGAGGTCTTCATAAAGCCCGTCAGTCTAAGCAACGCACGTCCTATGCTTCTTTGTACTTTTGCTTGCTAACTGATATCCCTTGTCAAGTCACCGAGAGTCAACTCATACTCTCCCGCCTGAAGTTTACCTATCGGTCTCTCTCAACACGACACTGAACGATGCCACTTTGGTCGCCAACTACAATGCCCTCCGCAAGGAGAGTGACTAGGTCTTCTCTACTGATAGTCCATGTGAGTACATGGCTAGCCCACAATGCCCCCCCATTGTCTGTCACCTTCTCCCACTCCTTTGAGCCCTCCAATAGCATAATGTGAATACTACGAACAACTCAAGGGCAGAGTCTTCATGCAGTTAAAGCTAACAAGCCATCAAGAAGCGATTACGAACAAGTATATACCACTACACCGACATCCTCAGCAGTGGAACACTCCTCGTCGGCGTTCTGCTCTACGATCTGACCCCTGCCCAACAGGGGCTTTGCAAGCAAAGATCGCCAAGGTTGGAGCGGCCGCCGCGGTTTATCTGATTCAGAAGAACTCTTCACTCGAGGCCCAGAAGCTTGTCCTTGCAATGCCGGGCGTGTGACCACAACTTTGACACAGAAAGGTATGCTCAGCTTTCCTCCCAGCCTCGTTCTCGCAGGCCCCCTTCGAGTTCTTCCCTAGGATCTTTGAACTAAACTGATTTGACATTCTGCTAGTGGTGCTTCTTTTCTTGTATATATATAGCTGACTTCAGTCATGAGCACCCTTGACCAATATGGAAACGGGGCCACTTCTCACAGCTTCTCGCAAAAATGGGATCCCCTAGGGCAAGGGCAAACTCTTGGCTGGTGTCAAAAGTGTTGATATATATAGCTACCCACATGGTGAACCAGAACTCGGCCTTTCTGATCTTGGCTGGATGGATAGTGGACGGGGCCTGGATCATGGATCTCGTCACTATATCGCCGGTTCTATCGGGAGTGACAAACTCTCAGAACGATGAGCTACAGGGGCAACCTTTGGGAGACAGCGATGCCCTACTTCGCTACGGTCCAACACAGATAGTTCGAGGAGGACAGTGGGGCGGGGTCAGAAACCGCTGACAGAGGCCCCTGGCATTCATTGATGAATGTTTACGGCAACGGGCTGCTTGAGGGAGAATCGCGGATCTCGTTACTGTCCGGCCAGCCTGTCAGATTGGCAAAATTCGGAACGGGGCTTCCAGGACCATATATGAACGAACAGGAAGGTCCCATACTTTTCCGATAGTGGCCAAGATTCTTTAGACTGTAAACGTCGGGGGTTCAACGGGAGGGCCTGACGGCTTGTTGATGAACATTTGCGGAACTCGCAGCAGAAAGGAATAATGGATTTTGTTACTACTTTTGTATTTACTAAGAAGTCCGAAAAAATTGAATAAAAAAACATATGTATTGGCGATATTCATTCTTGTGCTGGGCCAAGATTCCATCTTTCGCGATGTGGATGAGACTGAGATGGAATCGAGCTCTCATCACGCTCTAAGGGAGATGTGAAAACCACCAACTGACAACAGACTAGATGTCAGTGATTATGTCTAAGATCAATACAATTAGTTACATATAACCCCAAAAAAAATAGTTGAGTGTTGTTTTAAGAGATGGCAAGGGCCTGGTGTTGGAGGTGATGGTGTGACTGAAGGAAGGGATCTGCGCCCATAGGCAAGGTGACCACCACCACATCTCACTTCGTAGCTCCCAGCAATTCGTGATAATTAAGAAGATCAGATTATTAAATCCCTTTCTAATCAATGGAGAAATATTGCAGCAAGCAAGCAACTTGACAGGATTCGAGAGGACTCTTCTGCTAAATCAGGCAGGCGGTGACGACGGTCAAAATAGACGTCGCCCAGCAGCCAGTTAGTTGACATCATGGATACTTTAACAAAAGATTACAGTGTCATTGACCACATAACACATTCCTCATCAGCCGGAATTTCTTTACCTAGCAACTTCAAGACGTTCATCTTCTGTACTAATACTTTTGTTTCCTGCACAGCTGCAGTGTTGGTTTCCATTGACTGCCAACATGGCCATCGTTGAAGGGTGGTTACCACCCACCCGGGAGCACTACGACCTCATCCTCAAAATCTGGCAAATCTCTTATCCGATTGTGAGTGGCACAGCACGTGCTCCTGCACCGTACATGTTCTGACAGTACCCATAGGTTGGCTCGATCCAATGGCTCACCAAATGGTATGGCATGGGCAAGACATCGGTGGCCAGCCGCCTGAACATGCCAGGCCGCATAGGCTGGTTGACCATGGAGGCCCCAGGTTTCCTAACTTTGGCATACCTCATGAAGACCCTTCCTGAGCAGCACGGAATCGATGATCTGCCGTGGCAGAACAAAGTACTTGCGGGTTTGTTCGTAAGTTTCCCGTGCCCGTTGCCGTTGCCGTTTAGGGGAGCCGAAGCTAGCTTGGAATCTCGGGATCGTGCAGTGGCGCCTTATGAGGGGATAACTAACACGGGATGCAGGTAATCCACTACTCTTACCGCGCCGTCATGTTCCCCTATCTCCAACCGTCCATGTCACCACTTCACATCGCGGTGTGGCTGCTCGGGTTCAGCTTCCAGATCTTCAACGCAACCTGTCTGGGCTCCTGGCTTGCTGCCTACGGCCCAACCACTGAGGAAGCATGGGCTTCGCAGTCATCCATCCTTCAGTTCTCAGCTGGGATCCTCATCTTCTATCTCGGACTGTCGGGCAACTTCTTTCACGATGAGGAGCTCCGGGACATCCGCCGACGGGAAGCCCAACGGCAGGAGCGTGCTCGGCGCGACCAGGGCAAGGTGGCCGTGGAGAAGCACTATCAGATCCCGCAGGCGGGCTTGTTTAGGTATATGCTGTACCCGCATTACCTTTGCGAGTGGGTGGAGTGGGCTGGGTTCTGGATGGCAGCGGGATGGGGGTGCGCTCCGGCGAGGGCGTTCCTCATCAACGAGATATTTGCCATGTTGCCGCGGGCGGTGAGGGGGAAGCGGTGGTACTTGGAGAGGTTTGGGGAGGACAAGGTGGGAAAGAAGTGGGCAGTGATTCCAGGGGTCTGGTGAAGACGAGGACAGGGGACAGCGGATGAGAGATAGACGAAGTGTACTGTAACTGTATGACAGATTCTGGTAGACTGGGTTAAAGGGAGATCGAGCATCAAGTGTATAGACGAGTTAGAGCTGTACTCAACGATATGAATAGCAGCCGACTGCAACAGCCGAAGGGTTGATGTGGCGAGGATGGTGTGTCAACTATGAATTTGGGACGATACTCTGAGCATCACGACGATGCCGAGTTGTGAGTGTCATCAACTGGGGTATAATGGAGCTGCTTGGACCAAGTCATTGCCACTAGCAAGCCACGCCTTGCCATATCAGAGCAACATCTGGGGCCCCAGAGGAATATTGCATGAAGCTCACCGTGAAATGTCCGAAAAAAGAGAAAAGGCTCCCGTTGCCGACTCCAACTGCCGAACCGTTTCTTGGCACGGACCACGGCCCCTCTAGGAGCGCCCACCCCCGACCCTTCAGGGCGCTCCAGAACCAGAATCTGGCCGAATTACCCCAGAAATCTGGGGTACAGGGGAATCAATCTCATTAGCGAGGGAGATTTCTAATCGTTCTTGTTTTTGTGGACAGATTAGAATGTGGGATGAGGGAAAAAAAAAACCTGGGGAAAGCCTGTTTTGTTGGCTGTGCGTGCCGGCCCCGGATGACGGAGCGGACACGGAGCCGAATGTGGGCACCTCTCCTCGGAGCTGTCAAAGAGGAGAGGAGAGGAGAGGGAAGGCATGAGCCACAGGGAAAGTTGGAGTCGATGTACCTTCCTGGAGATAAAGAGGTACATTTGTCGCGCCTTTAATTTGCTGGAGAACGCCAGTACTCTCGCGCGGGGAAGGAGGTTGGCTGGGTAGTTCCTGCGCTTAAGCTTAACCCACGTGGCTATCGCAGTTTGTGGCTAAACAATTTTCAGTAGGATGCCATCATCATCTGTCATCCATCCACCTCATCTCCAACACTTTCCCCGCATCCAGCGCTACCTAGGGCCAGACTCTGTGGCAAGGCCTTCGTGCCATGGAACTTTGCCGGGCGTGACTCTGTTTTGGGCGTGACTCGGTTGCGAAGGTGCTGCTGTCAAGAAGCAGGCACGAGCTCTTTCCGTCAACCTGCGTGCACAACCAGCAAATATCGACTGCGACATGGCAACACATGCGTCGTCTCATTCTTGAGAACCCACACCACATGCGCGTCCATATCCCCGAGTCAACCAATCCCTCCCCCCGTCACCCGGTGGAGAGCCAGCGTCCCTGTCGACGCCCAGCTCAGATCGACGGCCTCGAGGGAGATGCCGTGAACCAAGAAAACGCCCGGGGGGGAACCTCCAAGGAGGACAGATGTGACACCAGCCTAGCCCCAATGACATCCGCAGACACTCCCTCATCTCTCAGCGGATGAAGCCACTTGTGGCCCGGATAGATCGAATTTGCGGGGGAGCCAGACACCCCCCCTGGTGGTGGAGGGTCTCCACGACGAGGGGGGCCAAGCGAAGCTAACGGCGAGATTGGGAAAACTCAGACGCACCAGGGCTGGACTGGGGGTGAATCAAGTCGCAACCACATTGTTTCGTTAGTTCTGCCGTGAGGGGAACGACATCTTGACTCGAGAATCGACTGGGGTTTAATCCCAAGGCGGTAGACCGAGGGCCGAAAGCTGCTATCGGGGCGCCGGCCTGTTTTTCTATTTCAAGGACCCTGCCTGCTCCTCTCCCACCTGGATAGATCTGCAACTTGACAAACACTTGGACACACAACCTCCACTTCTACCCCCGAGTTTTGCTCCCAAGACTCACCGATTCAGGGTCATCCCTCTGTCGCCAGCATCCAATTCTTTCCTCCCAGTCTCGCTGCAGACCACCATGGCCATCTCCGACAGGGACCAGGAGAAGGGTCTCGACGACCAGTCCGAGAGGGTCGAGGACACCGCTCATGGCACTATTAGCGATGCCGCCGGACACGGCCGTGCAGCTACTGACGCGTGAGTCTGAACTCATGAGTCTCCTGGTGTCATCGCTAACGAATATCTTAGTTACGGCAACTCGCTTGTCCAGTTCGACCCTGTCGCCGAGCGCAAACTACGATGGAAGCTGGACTTGTTTACCGTGCCGACTGTCTCGGTTCTCTACCTCTTCTGCTTCATCGATCGAGCAAATATTGGTGAGTCATTCAACTCATGCTGTGACTGCAGAGTCTGACCTCACAGGCAACGCACGTATCGCTGGACTCACCGAGGATCTCAAGCTCGTGGGCTACGACTACAACGTTATCCTCTCTGTCTTTTACATCTCGTATATCCTCTTCGAAATCCCCGCCACCGTTACTTGCAAATGGATGGGCCCTGGTTGGTTCCTCCCTACCACATCGCTCGCCTTTGGCATCGTCAGTATCGCCACCGCTTTCGTCAAGACTCAGGCCGCCGCCTGTGGTGTACGATTCCTCTTGGGCATCTTTGAGGCTGGCATGCTTCCAGGAATCGCCTACTACCTGTCCCGCTGGTATAAGCGCGCTGAATTGACCTTCCGTCTGTCGCTTTACATGGTCATGGCTCCTCTCGCTGGTGCCTTCGGAGGTCTCCTCGCTAGTGGAATCTTGAAGCTTGATCACTTTGGCGGCCTCAAGCACTGGCGCATGATCTTTGCGATCGAGGGTATCATCACCATTGGTCTCAGTCTCATCGCCTTTTTCACCCTCACTGACCGACCCGAGACGGCTTGGTGGCTGTCCAAGGAGGAAAAGGAGCTATGCATTGCGCGAGTCAAGTCGGAGCGTCTGGCCCAGACCGAAGTCGTGGATGGCATCGACCGAGTCAAGCTCTGGCGCGGTATTTCCAACCCAATCACGGTCCAGATTGCCTTTATCTTCCTCTTCAACAACATCACTGTCCAGGGCCTCGCCTTCTTCCTCCCGACCATTGTTGGTACCATCTATCCCGACTACAGCACCGTCCAGAAGCAGCTCTACAGTGTGCCGCCCTACGCAGTCGGTGCTTTCTTTGCTGTTGCTTTCCCGGCTCTCAGTTGGTTTCTCGACAAGCGCCAGATCTTCATTATCCTCTCGGCGCCGACGGTCATTGCTGGCTACGCAATGTTCCTCGGATCCAAGGTAGCTGAGGTCCGGTACGGCGCTTGCTTCATGATTGCGAGCACTTGTATGGTGCTGGGTACCATGACGAACGCACACATCAGCGCTAATGTTGTGAGCGATACTGCGCGAAGCAGTGCTATTGGTCTCAACGTGAGTTCTCAGGCTTCCTCTCATCCTTCTATCAAATACTAACAGAGTACGTAGGTCATGTTTGGCAACATTGGAGGTCTCATCGCTACTTGGTCCTACCTCGTCAAGGATGCACCTCACTACCCCACCGGCAACGGCCTTAACTTGGCTTGCGGATGCATGATCTTCCTCCTGAGCATTGGTGGCTACCTTTGGATGAAGTGGGACAACAACCGACGAGACAAGCGAAACGTGGAGCAGGAGCTGGCTGGCATGAGCCCCGAGACGATTGCGGATCTGGACTGGAAGCACCCTGGTCACCGATGGCGAGTGTGAGGACAAAGCATGAGATTGATATGAGTTTTATTGACGGCTCCTTTGAGTCCTGCCTTTGTTATCTTGAATAATGCTAGCGACTTGTTATGAAGAATGGACTGATCTCCACCCCTTGCTCCTTTGTTTCGCCCTCTGCCTCATGAGATGGCACAAAACAGCCCCCGTCCCTTGCCAGGCTCACAAAGACTAACCAAAATTACCCTCGCGACTCTTTGTAAAAGTCATCGCACAGCTTGTCAACCTCGTCGACAGTCAACAAACGGTCACCCGCTTGAGGCTCCAACTCGCGCCAGACCTCTACCTCCCCCGGGGTCATAGTCTCGAACAGTCTGGGGCCGGTGTAGACAGGAAAGAGCAGGCGTTCTTCCCAGGTGAGGGGTTCGATGGGAGGTAGGTCATCCTCTGGCTTCTTGGTGGCGGTAGCGGTAGCAGTGTCGACAGGCTCGGGTTTGTCCTTGTTCTTGTCCTTTCGAGGTCGGAGCGTCATGGTACTGGTGTTTGTAC